>JAVKLA010000027.1:45550357-45576442 GCA_034782735.1 Sagittarius serpentarius
TCTGCTGTTCCGGCTGTCTCCCCTCCCACCTTTCCTGTGCCCCTCCAGCCTTCTTGCTGGCTGGGCAGGAGAAGCTGCAAAGTCCTTGACTTAGTTTAAACACGACTGAGCAACAACCGAAAACATCAGGGTGTTTTCAACGTTCTTCTCATACTGAACTGAAAACACAGCACTGTACCAGCTACTAAGAAGACAACTAACTCTATCCCAGCTGAAACCAGGACAGGTTACTTGTGGCTACCGGGACATTAGTCAAGAAAACACCCTCTCCCCAGACTTCTCCTTCAGTGTCCTTTTTTTTTTTTCCTGGGAAGGGAAGTCTTCTGCATTTTTAAGCGCTTTCCAGCCAACTGTGCCTCTGGCAATAGCTTTCAGCAAAAGTAGCACATTTCCCTGCTGTCTCTACAGGCACCAGAAGTCCCATCTGGCCTCTGCATCTTCTGCTTGCACATGTAGCAGCTGCCAAGCACACGATCTTGCATGAAGGCCTTCCTGGCTGCTTTCTCAGCCACCGCATTTGGATGAGTCTGGGAAACCCATCATCTCCTAAGTACTTTGCACTTTCCAAATGAAGTGCTGACCCTGTGCTAGGCTCTACTTCTGTAGGATTTCCCCTGCCTCAAGCTTGCATGAGTGGCAGGGAGGGAGTCACCACAGGATCAAAGTTTAACATTGGCAGCTGATGGTAAAGAACTAAGATTGTTTCAGATTTGGTCACTGGTTATTAAAAACAAATGAAAACACATTGCAATCAGTCAGTAAATGACAATTTCCCAGCTGGAGAGGTGCAAGTGTAGGCCTGAGGTAAGGCAAGGGGATGTGACTGCATGCGCCTCAGTGGTGTGTGAAGGGCTGGGTAGCACCTTTGCTCGGGGCAGGCTCGCCGAGCCCTACAAGCAGGTTGGCCATGCCCCATGCTGATGCCAGGTCTGCCACGTGGGGCAACGCCACAGCTCAGCAGTCCCATCTTCCCTGCCCATCTTGCTGCGTGCAGGCTGCTAAGCCTCACGAGGATCTGCACACACGCACACGTACGCACACACACGTGTACGCACATACACTTGTGCACACGCACGGTGCCAAGGGCTTAAAGTCCAGGCTCGTGGCAGCTCTTGCTCTTTTCCGAGTGCTGTCGCTCATGTAGGCTTTTCCTGGAGCTGCCCTAGCCCTCCCCGAGTGCGACCGCCCAGCAAACAGCCCTTCCCTCCCCCAGCCCCCTTTGCGCGCTGACCTTGACCTGAATACCATAATCCACTTCAGCCATAAGCAATTGCAGAGAGTGGCGGGTCACCCAAGGATATTTTTTCCAGCTTTGCTGCAGGTCACAGCTCACCATGGTGGTGCTGCTTGGGAAGGAAGAGCTGCTTGCTATCCCCTTTCCCAACCCTTGGGGTCTTCTGGAGATACTCAGTGATGTCTGCATCCAGCATCTGATGTACATCCCACCGCCACCAGTGCCAAAGATATGCAGGGTGTATGGGGTGGAGGTTTGCCTCTTTAACTACAACCAAATAACAACTCTCCTCCAGCCCCCAGGAGGTGCTGGGTGAGCAAACGATCCCCACACTGAGTTGCAGGGAACAGAGATTGAACTGTTTGGCATTTGCAATCAGAAGCCTTTTTTTTTTTTGCCTTTTTTTTTTTCCCCAACACTGGTCAGCAGCTGTGTTGTTTATAAAATGAATGGAGCCCTTAATGAAGCAATAGATAGAAACAGTGAGAGGCTGTGTCTGTCCATTACAAAGGGCCGAGGGGGAAGGGCTGATCTCTTTAAATACCCTGACATCCTTTCTCTCCGTTATTTAAACATTAGGCATAGCAGTGATCAGCTATCAACGTAAAGCCTATATTTGGCTCAGTGGAAACACTAAATCCACACATCAAAACAGCTGTTCCTATATACAGACTGGAAGAGACTTTCAGTTCCAGTGGATATGAAATAGTGCAAAAAAAGCAGACAGCATGCAGGAAGGGGGAGGACCAAATCGCAAGCAGCACTTGCGAGACACTGCTCAATGCGTCACGTTGGTTGAAACAACAGACCGCGTTACCGGCACATCGAGGACTGCAACAGATACTCTGCCCAAGATGCAAAAACAGACAGGAAAAGGATTCCAGCACTGGAGAGAAAAAATAAGCAGCTTTGCTATAAACTGTTTTCTCTCCAGCTCAGTCCATCGCTTGCAACACATGACATTAATCATAAACCCCCAAAACACATCTAGGTTAAAGTTTCCAGCTGTTTAGTCTCTAGAGACTTTTAAAGAGGAAAACAGCATCCTTCAGCACAAAAGTCCTGCTGCGACAACGTGGTATTGGCACATCCTCTCCCACTCCTCCTCTGCAAAGACAGGGAGGGGGAAAGCCATCTTGATGCTTAGCCAGATTTTTGTACAGTAGATGTTGAGGCCCAGGCAGAGGTGGAAAGAACTCAGATTTCCTCAGTGACATCCTTTCTGCCAGTGGTTTTGAAGAGCACCACTACATCAAAGATTTGGTATTGAGGTACATTAATGCAATCAGGAAAATTCTTGGTCCCTGAGAGTCCATTCTCTCCTCTTCCACCCTTTATAACCCCAAAAGCACTGTGAGGTGCAAAATGTTTTTTTGCAGGAAACCTCCCGTTACGCAATCTGAATCTCCTCTATGCCACAGGAGCTCCTTGCTCCGTGGTGGCCATTCATACTTTGAGTAAAAGGTGAAACCCCAGCTCATCTTTTCTGGTTTAATGACACCACAGTACCCAGGCTAAGTCTGTCTCCAGGAATACTGTAGAACTCAACATTTGCAAGCTCTAGGAAGGGATTTTATAAAAATTTCTATTAAATCTGCGAGCCACTTGCATCTCCTCAGTTACAGCACAAGTTAAAGATGCCAGGAGATCAGTACTGCAGGGAAAGAGGAGCCATAACTCCTTGTAAAAGGTAAGACACCACTCCTCTGTACTGTCCTCCAGCTTTTCTGTGCAGGTACATGCTGTTCCTTGCCAAATGAACACTTTTTGTTGCAAAGCTGACATTTATAGTGGTCCTAGCAACTCCTCGCTGCTCAGAAGTGCTCACAGATCCCTTTGTGCTGCAAGAAGGCTTGGATGCATTCCTCCCCGTTAAACAAAAATAAACTGCCTAGACTTGACAAGCACACCATGGTGTCCTTGTGGAAGGAATGATTAGCCATTCCCAGAAAAACTCAGGGAAGAACATAACTTTGCCCTTCTTTTGTAAGATGAGTTGGCACAGTTTCCTCCCATTTTCACTGACGCTGCCACAGGCTGTGGTTAACCAAAGCAAGCCCTTCGCTGGTACCGGTCCAATCACAACTGCTGAATCATCACATCTAGCAGAGCCTTGGCTCAGGCATGCCAAATATTTGCTTTTGCCTGTTCCTATCACAGGATTTTTTGAGATATAGGAGGAAGCAGCAGTCCAAAATAGTTCCAGCAAAGCCACAAACGCACCTGTCCCTGAAAACCCCAGTATGTGAAGTAAACCCCTAGGTAAGAGCACCACATCCTCACTAAGGTCCCAACGCAGAAAGCACAGCGGCGCCATTTTGGTGACTGGGCGCTGTTATTTCCTAAACACCCCCCACACCAAACAGCATCAGTGCTCCCAGCCCCTCGTAACACATGGAAGGGAAGCTCCAAACCCGCAGAGGGATGCTTCCCCGTGAAGGGCAGATACTTCAAGTTACAAAAAGCCCCAATCTTTAAACAGGAAACCACCAAGATCAATAGAAGCTTAAGGTGAAAAAGGCCAACTATTTCTGCTTTAAGGATGGAAATAAAACAATGTTTTAATTCTTTCCTGCACCTTTAGATTCCTCTCCCTCTTGTATTTGGGGCATCCCTTTAAAGCTTATTCATGAAGGGTTAAATCTTTTCTCTACTTTTCTGAAGTTAGATTATTGCAAGATGTCCAAGAACAACAGCTTTTAGAAACTCAAACTGGCATCTGCAGTTTCAGTCAAGAGGCCCAAATATCTCCAGAGACTGGTGAGGAACATGTCACATCAATGGATTTACAGATCAGACTGGGAACAGAAAGGACGTAATGACCATGGCACCAATTCCAGTGAGGAATTCAGTGTATAGACCACAGATCTATGCACTAGACAGTACTATATCTAGGGAGACAGAGAAAACAGCAAATAAATATTACTCTATATCAAGGCTCAGGTTTTTTAAATATTTAAGTGCTCTGTATCCAGGCTCAATTTTTTTTTTTTATATTTGTTAGAGCAAAATTTTCCTTTAGTACTTTGAATAGCCAGTAACACTTAATACTGAAGTGTGCTGTGTTTTCTTAGTGTAAATAGTAGGCTGGAGTAGAACAAAAAAAAAGGTCCGATCACAAAAATAGGGAATGGCAGGGACACAAGCAAAAGAAAAGATTTAATTGATACAAAGGGGTGACAGGAATCTACTCTGAAAAAGATTTTGTACTCCTGGTAAAACACTGACACCAGACACTGCAAAGTTACAAATTTATTTGTTTTGAAATAAATACAAATACTTCATTAAGAAACTTTTCTTGATAGACTTTACACAATAGCTTTATTCTTTCTGGAAATTGTCTGTTCTTCCCACAAACTGTTATGGATATTCTACACAAGAGCTGAAGTTAGTCAATATAAAGTAACCTAGATGGTGTTCTTCTGAACAAGCAATCCCAAAGTATTAACATTTGCTATTTAACTGCTCAGCATTTGAGTTTTCTTGTTTGTGTGAGGACTGCAATGCAGCAGTTATGCACTGGAGCTCAGGAAATCCTGTCCCACTACCTATAGAAGGACAAACTTAAGAACACCCAACTATGAAAATCTGACTGGTGGAAAGGTATCAAGCCACTAGCATCAAAGAAGTAACCCAAGGTATTAGGAGGCTACATAAAGATGCAGAACCAGCAGATCATTACATTATGCAGTCATTAAACACTTTCGCAGACACAGTGTTGCTGCTCCACCACTTTGTGGAATACACTTCTCAGCACCAGTGAGATCTCAGAGTTTCAAATCTAGTAATTAGTGGCAGTTGAATGTACAGTATCTAATTACATGCCATCCCACAGTTATTCATCTCTCCTGACAAAGAACAGCTGATTTGGCTTTGCTTACAGAATTCTGAATTTATCACAATTGTGCTGGACACAAAAACTTGAGCTGCAAAGATAAGAAGCTGTCTGAAGGAAAAATCAAGCTGTTTCTGCTTTGCTGGCATGTATGGCTACCCTACTTGCTACTACTACACCAACTTTTGCAGTATGGCAAACCCTTTGGCCCAAGATCCCAAACAGGAAATGCTACCTTGCTTATCAAATTTAAATCCTGTCCTCATTTAGCTAAGCGGGTTTTAGGGTCTAGGAGGGGAGAAGGAAAGGAAGACTGGAACTAAATCTCAAAAAAGTGAAATAAAAAAAGCTTAAAGATTTAGTTCGTCTCAAAGTCACATTAAAATTGCCTATTTTAGTAGTATATTATTGTACATAGGAAAACAGGCTTGAATACTAATGAATTTGAAGGCCTATAAATGCACGATACATTAACTTCTCTATCATTTGAAGTCAAGCTATATACAATGAATTCAACTCCAGCTTCAACATGAGGCCAATAACACATTTGATGTCCTTTTCTAAAAGCCATCCATAATAGTGATTTTTCTCCCCCTCTTTGAAACTCATCTCAAATTGTGCCAGTTTACTTCAAGAGAATAAGAGATAAAGGGGCATGAAACAGCTTTGATTTTAAAGGAGAATATTAAGCAAGTCTGGTTTCACTCTGAAGTGTTTACAACCACATCAGCTTTTGGCAAATATCCTTTAGAATTTGGCATCCATTGAAGGAGGGCACAATAGCAGCAACTGTCTGAGTTACAAGAATAATGATAGAGCAAATGAGATGCTTCTTTTCTTTGGTCCCTGTCAGACCCTGGTGAACAGAGTTCATCCTACAGAATAGCTTGAGATTAATAGCAGTTATATTTGTGATACACAGGGGGCATCCATTACTTTTTCACACTGTGACCACTTTAAACCTCCCATAGCCATCTAACAGGACACTTCCATGGACTTGGGGCTTGATTGTTCAGCGTTGCTTGCCGAGTTCGGCGTCAGCTCGATGCGCGTGTCTGTGTGGGAGCGGTTCCTGGCACCATCCCCGGTGTGGGATCGGCTCCTCGTTCCCTCCCCAGTGTGAGACCGGCTCCTCGTGCCTTCCCCAGTGTGAGACCGACTCCTCTGTCCTTCCAAAGAGGTTACGCTGGAGCCAGAAGCAGTGCGGGACCTCATCAGCCTGGTCATGCTTGCAGAGGGGACTGGAAGAAGAGTCTTTCATTAATGCCTTGCTTCACAGACTTGGAAGGAAGCCTTTGCCTTCCTCTCCAGCCTTAACCACCCTTGGAGAAACCTTCAAGGTTGAATATATACTTTTCATAGTAGCTTCACGTGCAGAAGTACCAGCACTGCTCCAGGCATACAGTTAAGGAGCCCAAATTACTAAGGCAAAATTGGTGGCCAGGGACAAAGGATTCAAGGCAGAGCTTTATGGCATGTTGCTGTGGTTGCCACAATCCAGGCAAAAACTAAAGAGACTCATCACACCTCCCGTTACTTTCAGATGTTGTCATGGTTTAACTACAGATGTTTAACCTTTGCTGGCAGCCCAGGCTAGCAATGCATCTACACAACAGCAGTTTTCAGAAGCACATACGTGAAGGACAAACAGCTAAAAATCAAAGAAATCTCTGAACTAAAGAGGTTTTAAATGTTCTATGCAGTATATGAAGCATATCCTGTGATGCAATGAAGGGACACTATTCCAAATAGCCACCTTAAAAATCTCACGATAAAGTAAAGCAGGTGTTTGTGGGTAAAAGCTGTCTACAAAGCTCTCTACTATATAGTAACATGATTTGGTCTGAAAACCCTTTGCCCAGATACCAGAGGTGTTTTTTTCCCCCCTTGCAAATGCACTTCCACCAGGGAAAAGATGACACGTCTGGGATCAGAAGACTCTCTGGATGCTTATATGCCCAAACTTTGGTAGCCAGGTGAACCATTCCAGAAAATGAATACTTACTGTATCCCATTCCCTGAACAAAGTATTTGAAAGCTTCTGCAAGCTTGGCAGGCTGCAAAAGAAAGAGTATTATTGTATGTAGTGCTCAGCAAGTTAGTTACATGACAATGTTATAGAAGCCATAGATGCCTTATCTTAAAAAGGACATCCTAAATAGTCTCTGGGTTCTACCGAATGTCTGAAAATTTTGTTTACATGGAAGAACTCCACCATTCCCCTCCCTCGTCTGCTCCCCTGCCTTGTTATTTACCAAATGGACACATGCATTTGAGAATGAGATTTCCAGAAGTGACTACAAGTGGTCTAAGCCTGGCCCAAACTTTGCTCATGCAGTTACTGAGGCAGGTGAGCCAAAGTAAAACAACTGGCCTCACAAAATACACAAGGCAGTTCACACAGGGTCAGTAACTGGGCAATTCGTAATCAGCAGAGAACAAATTCAGCTAGTCATGTTTATATGGCAAAAAAGCTCAGCAGAATATGTGAGCACAACTGCCTATGACTGACATTCTTGCAATGAGGCACTCACTATTTTTCTTTGCTGCTGACAGTAGCCAAATAAGCCTCAATCTCAATTATTGTGCATGCCAGTATTGCTTATATTTTTTGTATAATTCCAGCTGAATCAGTGCAAAGAAGGGACTCTGTATAACAGAAGCAATGCACATACTCCTGCATGGTTTAAAAAAGCCTTTTCCCCTTCCCACTGTTAGAGCACACTGCCTGTGCAGGGACTTTTCAGCTGCAGGTGATTACAAATTTAGTTTTTTCCTTAAGTTCCTGAACACCACGTTATATTGCTTAGAAATCTGTTTAGATGTTAGATCACATTCTAAAGCTGGTTTACAGGTCAGCTCTTAGTGAAGCAACACTAGAGTATCAGTAAATTTTAACTTTCCCAGGCTGGTTTGATTAGCAGCCTTGGAATTTATGCCTAAGTATATTTCAGAAACTCCAGTTCATTCCCAGTCAAGCCGAGCCAGTGTATGCAAGAACACAGCATTGTTATTTCCTGCCTCCCACTTTCCTGATCTATACTATAAATAGTACAAATAAGAATGTTTTTAAAACACTAGTGTTCAAGCCTTAATCCATGTTAGCTTAGTAGACAGGCATAAAATAATACCTCTGCATTCCCACCTCAGACCTTTACTTGGTTAAGACTTAATTAGTGGAAATAATATCCCCTCCCAATCTTAATTTTGCGCTTCATTGCTCTTTAAAGGAAAAAGAAAGCTCAGATGACCGACTGACATCATTATTCATGAAATCATAACCATCCTTTTGGCTGACATTTGGGAACAGCAAGTACCCTACAGGAAAACACCCATTTGTTGCAGCCTGACATGCTGCAGAACAGGATTAGTAGGATTTCCATCAGCCAAATCCTACCTGGGAAACTTGAGGGAGCCCACCGCAGTCAGCCATCTGAAACAGGGATGAGAACAGCCAGTTAGCGTAATGCCAGAGGAACTTATTTATGCTCAGGATATATTAAAGTGACCTTTTTAGCTATCTGGCAGAAAAAACATTTCCTTTTTTTGTGTAACATACATGTAGATGAACGCATCAAAGCAAGGAGCTGAATGTTTATAAAAGCTATGACTGCACCCCAAAGTGTCTTGACCCTCAGGCAAAGCATCGGCTGGAGCTACAAATAAATGTTTCTTGCCAGGCAGTGATTACAAGTTTTAGAAACTAGCCTATTAGTCCTGGTTACATGTTCAACTCTGAATTACAGGAACATGACTTGGTATTGACCTGAATGACAAACAGGGGTGAGAGAACAAACACCTAAACCTCAGAGGCGAGAGGGAAAAATGATTTGCTGAGATTGCGGATGGCAAGCATCAGCCTGAGTTGCCAAGGGAAGCAGGGAAAGCCAAATTAGAAAAGCTATCTTGAGTGCATGAAATATTTTTGGAGCATTTCATTTTTCCTGCCACCCCACCCCTCAAAATCAACCCAACAAAAACAGTCCTGTTCCAAGGAACACCACAGGCTGAAAACAGTTGAGTTGTGAATTACAGGAAACCCCAAATCCTATCTAGGATTAGATAGCAACAAAACAGGCCTGTAGCAGGATCTGGCATCAGCCACATCCCTGCACCAAGCAAAGGCTGGCTGCTGATAGAGGATCTGAGCTAGTGTCAGTTTTTTTTTCTTAGGATGAGTCTGCCATGTCCACATGATAGGTCAGCAGTGTAATTCCTCAATGTAAGGAGAAAAAAGCATTTAAAAAAAAATCTTTGTTTATTATAACTTTCACTGACCAGTCCAATAGAGAGATGCAGTAAAAGTTCCCAGGAGAAGCATGACCAAACTTGTTTCACCGTTTGCATGCTATTACACTCATTCCATTTTACTTCATCAGTAAGAAGCTGAAGATTGCACCTGTACTCTGAATACCAAGTATCAGCCAAAGCCTTTGCATGGTGTTTTGCTGTTTGGAAGCACGTTTTATCAACTTTTTCCAAATAAGAGAGTCATTTCCAACAGTAAGATGTCCTAGACTGTGCCCTCATAAGAGGCAGGATAACAAAATTGTGGCTGATAGATCAGCTGTCTATTCATCTGACCCTACCGTTGAGGGACAGGCAAGCACAGGAACAGAATGAGTCTGTTTGCACTTTCACCCTGCTGATGGGTTTTTTTCAAACCTTTCAAAATACCTCAAGATCAACTTTGCCAGCTCTAGTCAAATTCATTATGGGTATGTGAAATACTGAGCATTTCAGGTCTCACCCCTAGTTTTTTAAAATGGAGGAGCTGAGAAATTCCCTGTTAACCTTGACAAGAAGCCCCCAGTCTCATTTATCCCACTAAAATACTCTTACCCTGAAGGAACTTGCCTTTTCACACGAGAACTAGATTCTCACTGTGTTATCTGTAATGCAGCATATCGCTCTGGTTCTGCTTTTTTTAGTTAATCCAGCTGATTTTTAAATGAGGGGAATGTTTGTTTAAAAAAAAAACAAACCACAAATCTTTTGTTATTACCTTCAGAAGCGTGGTCCTTGTTGGGTCCAGCTTTGAGTTGCATTCAACCTATATTAAAAAAACAGCAGCATGAGACATTATACACAAGATTTTAACTATGAACTGCTGGATGAAAACAGATTAAATACCTTGTTTTCTGGCTTAATCCAGACTAAACTGAGTAATTTAGGCTTCTGTATAAAGATTCTATGTATACATTGATACATCTTTAAACCCAAATAGGTCAGTTCACATTTCTGACTGTATTCTTTTCCATGTACAAACCAACCCATTAGTTGGGAACTGGAGATTTTTATCTGTTTCTGGGACTCCAGTGGAAACAAGTGTTGTTTATCTTGTGATGTGGGGTCATCTGGTAGCGTCCCAAGTGGTGAGCAGCCATGTGGCCACAGGCCAGCAGACTGGGCATGCCTGTTGAGGCACAACATTTGAAGTCATCCAGTCATCTGGGGCAAGTTATAATGGTAAAAAAGAAGCTCTTCGCTTCCATAGTGACCCAGGGCACAGCTCCAACACCACAGAACAAGTTAAAATACCAGCAGCAGATTCCTCTCTAAAGGAAAATATTTGCGGTTCACTGGAACTGCTGTGGCGATTGTTCCTAATGCAGTAGCTATTAAATAATGGTGCACAGACAGAAGGGACAGAGTGAGGAATTAATGGCAGCTCTCCCGCGGTCTGAAAGAGGAGAGCCAGCTGGGCTGGATCAATAGCCAGCGAGCTTGCTGCGCGGGCGTGAGCTCTGCTGGCCTCACGCAGCTTCTTGGCTCGCCGGCCGATTAGCACGGTGGCAAAGAATGGCTTGATATACACACCACAGCATCCACCGCCGGGGAACTGTCACCGACCACCAGGAGGACGGGGCATCTGCAAGGAAGCGCACAGAAGCGGTATTATCTCTGTGATCCGACCCAGACTTGCCCTAAGCTGTATTCTGTGTCGCTGGAAGGATGAGACCATTAAGCGTATAAAAATTATTTGGTTTGTATTCCAGACACCTTAAATATACATCAAATCCACTATATTAACTGCAGATCTACCGACATGCTCCAATATCTTGCCTGAGAACCTATCCTTTTCCTCACCTTGTAGCAATCAGCCCTTTCTAGAGCTCTTATTCCTTGTTTTATAAGAAACTGAATATGGGCATCAGCATCAAAGTTTCACCCCCCACTCCCAGGCCCCTGAGTTCTAACTTTTGGACCTGTCATCCAATTTCAACCAGATTGCCAGAAGAGCAGAGTCTCAAAGTCTCCTGCGTGTAAACATCAGCAGTTGAGCAGAGAAGGACTTGACAACTGTTACGTTGCGCAAGTTGCAGCGTAAGTGAAAAGCTATTAGCAGAATATCTGGCAGACAGTTATTCTCATACCTGCTCCATCTTCCTGAATGATTTTTGTTTGGTTTGGGGTTTTTTTTAATGGTTTTGGGTTGGATTTTTTTGGCTGTATAGGCACAGCTCAAGTGCATTCAGAGCTATAGTTTCCCTTAACTACAACATATTTCTGGATGAAGCTAAGTACATCTGCTTACTCTGTAAGTCCAAGTTTGCAGATACACAGTGACAGGAACTACGCAACTTTCCATTGCAGCTAATATAATTGTGAAGTTTGAAGAGAGGAAGGACTTCCTAATGGAGTTCCCTGACTTGCAGTAACTTGTCTCCTACACGAAGTTAAAAGATCCTTTTCTAGTACATAAGCACATTCAGCTACAGCTCTGCAACGCATACGCAATGTACCCACTGATCACACCTCTTAGCTCACATCATGTGCAGGTGAACTGGTAGGAAATAAAATACTTACTGAAGGGTGACAACATTTATTCCAGGAACAGGGCGCTCAATCTCTAGGTCTCGCCGACTAAAAAAAAAAAAGAAATGGAGAGGACAAAGGCTCTTGATACACTGAAATATTTAATACTTCCGTATTCTAGTTTAGAGAAAGCACAGACACTCACACATGTTAATTTAATCTGATACAATTTGTAGCCTCCACAACTGATGGAGAACCACTCTTACACTGAAGTATCAATATCTTAGTTCACTCCCGGTGTACCATCTTTCTCCCCACAAATGCACAAGGTCCTTCTGCCATAAACAAACCACCTGAGATCCCTAAAGGCACTGTCAAGCAGAACTTTATACTGGGGGAACACAAGTAACTCCACCACATAAGTAATACTGGCTCTAAGAGCTGGACAGCCTCTTGAAACAGTTTCCAGTTAGAAATCAGGTAAATGTATTTACCTGTTGTAAGAGTTGACAAAGAGATGAAGGTTGGTTTGATTCATATCATTAATAATATGCTGACGGTAAGTATGGATCAGGTCATGGTTGCTGTGAATCTCTTCCTACAGTGGAGACAGAATCATTCAGAATAGGGGCTATTTTCTGAAAGGATCTGAAGACATGGCACAGCAGTCGTGTATCAGACTCGTATCTACACAACAGGAGTGCACCTTTAGGGAAGGGACAAATAGCACCCAGTGGTGTCACCCAGAATTAACATTAGCCTCTGATCGCAGTACCACATTTTTCACTTTAAAACTTCAGTATGCTGTAATGTCAAGATTTTACAATTGCAAAACATGTAGTTGTAGTGCATATGGTTACAGTCAGACAAGTGTGAGGTTTTAAAACAAAAAAAAGATTCAGGGTAAGAAGCTCAATAAATGTTTCCAGGATAAAGCAGATGTTGAAAGCTTACAAATATGTGAGGTGGAACTCAGTTTCACAGCAGTAAATAACTAAGCTTCACGGGTTTCAATCACTAACATTTTTAGACAGTTTTGTTCTAAACTCTTTATAGATTTGTTCCTTGTTCTGTTGGAACAGAGCTTTCCGTTGCGTTTACCAACAGTTTCAGGCACAGCAAAATAGCCTCAGAAAACAGTAGAGCGCTTTCCATTGAAGTAGGCTTGCACTGAAGAGCACCGTTAGTACTAATAACCAGCATTCTCAGAGTTACAAGTATATTACGGTATGAAAAAAATCTGTGGGGTAATTCTGCTCAGAACATGCGCGCTGATGATGCTTATGCTCATGCTTAAGTGTTGGCTGTCTAAACAGGGAGCTAACCCTTACTAGTGTTGTCATGACTGAGATACACTTGAGTTGTTGGGACACAGCAAGCCCCGTGGCAGCATACCACCTCCAAAATACTGGGAACACAAGTATGAATCCTATCTCACAGTTTAACTTTGTACTTTGTTGTTTAAATGAAGGCTTCTCCCCTCCTCCCAGCCCCAGGAGGTAAATACAGATGACTGAATAGGTCAGAGGAATCTTTTGAATATCCTTACCTTTCCAAAAAGATGTGAAATGACCATGTCTGGTAAAGCATTTGTCCAACCTGAAATCTGAACAGCAAGATTATGTAAGTATCTGATATTAAAAGGATCCTTGAGCAATTGAAACCTTTTCATTACCCAGAAGTAGACCAATGATGTTTCTCTGCTGTCCTTCTATGTACAATACCCTGGACTGGTATTTTTTCCCCCCCTCAGTCCAACTAAAACACCATTGAGGGTTTATGTTCGAGTCATCCTCATAAGAGGTCTTTACTAATGCAGTTATATAGGGAACACACTACTAGTGGCATAAGTATATACGGAATCACTCCCTGCACGGACACCAAGCAAACCAGCCAGATGGGTGTCATTTAACCTCACTGCCCAGTCTCCTCCCTAAAAACCCACACTGACAATACGTTGGAGCTGGTACCTGAAGCTCATGTCCCAGAGTATGTGCTTTTGCTTTGGAAGGACAGAAGAATACAGGGCACCTGCTGTACTCCTAAGGTCAGCAATACTTGAGAGGTGGAAGGCAGATGCACAGATATGAAAAAATTTAATTAACAGTGAGACATTGGGCAAGATTATCAAAATGGGTCAAATGGTACATCTCAATGTAGAGGAGTTAACTAAATATACTTCCAGATCAAACTTACCAAAATAAACTGGTATGCAAAATTATTTAAAAAAATGAGTAAGCAAGCCTTGAAAGAATGTTACATCCCAGCTCTGGAAAGTTTCTCCTAGTATTATAAGGTTGTCATTACATTTAATATCACCCTAGACACTTACAATGGGTTGACTCGGTGTGGTTAAAAGATGACGCACTGAGTTTTGTACTTCTCAGTGTTTATAACAAATGCCATTCACTTAAATATGACCCTGAATGATACAAAATGCCTTCCATCAGATTACCCTGAAAAATGTTTTAACAGGTTAAATCTGAGTGACATGTAATGTAACATTTATATACACTGGTTTCAGGAATATTTTTGAAACCGGTTCTCAGCACCTATTTTTCCCCACATTGCAATCTTTCTTGCAACTACAAAAGAATACAGTTAACAGGAGCTGCTGTATGTGAACATTTTCACTTACAAGTCTGGTTGTATGGACAATCTGTCCACAGTTACTGTAGCTAATGCCTTTTTCTGAGTCTTTTTGGCACTTAAGACTCAGCTAGATGATTGAAACACCTAGATGTTGTTCTGAACACTTTTCTGTGCTCTAGTTCACATTTTGGACTGTGCAGGTAAACAAAGCCATGGACAAGAAAGAACTGAATGTTACACTACACTTGAAGTTTACTTGAAAGAAAGTTGTTTCCAAAAGTACCCAGTGTCCAGGTTAAACTAGGTTTTCCACAGCAGTTACTGTCTCTTAAGAATTGTCCATAGCCAGTAGTTCCATTATACGAGTATCTGTTTCCTCGAAGTGCTTATTTTTATCACTAGCCCTGCAGGAGGTATGTTTGCAAGTGGAAGAATAAATCACAAAGGAATTAGCCTGGGATATTTTGTGTCTGCAGCCATGCCTTGACACACAAACTTACCCAGCTCCTCATACTTGACAGGCTCACAGTACGATTTATTTTTCTAACTTAAAAATGTTTACCTTAGTTGCTGCCCAGTCCATCCAACCTTCAGCACAAGGGTTTACATTAATGAGAACTAATCCCTCCACCATCTCTGCGTGGTTTAACTGCAGAAGAAAAGATTTAAGATTCATCACATATCCTTTGCAACTTGACAGTCAGCATAAAATTTAAATTAGCAAATTATCTCCTGGGGAGGAAGGCGGTAGGTCTAGTTTTATCTTGTACAAAACAAGCATATGTATGGAAAAAAAATTTTCATTAAAGCAATTCAACTGAGCAGCTGGAGAACATTAAGATTTAACTTCTTCTCCACCCTCAGTTTAAATAGAGAACTCCCATTAAAAAAACCTTCTGCAAATTAACTGGGTAGAGCCCAGGCCTTAAAATGGAAAATCTATGTCTTCTGGATTAGCTATCCCGCAGACTGTGGTATTTAACTTAAAAGCCTAACTGCTTACTTAAATGGGCACGGCAGAGCGGGAATTCTCTGCGAACGCTACAGGGGCAACAACATGTCAGGGAAATCAGGTTCAAGGCTTCAGGGAAGCTCCACAAAACTTACAGCAAATCTGGTTAAGATGTAGGCACCGGCTCCAGTTCCCATTCCTATAACAGTCTTCAGCCTGCACAGCAATAAAACAGAAGAGACAAATGAGTAACAGCACCAAAAATATATAAAACCCCATGAACAGCCTTCCTCTTTCACATGCCAGTGTGTATCTACAGAAGGGTGGGTTGCAGCTTGGGTAAACCTTGGACCCTCAGCAATGCCACCAGTCCCAGTAAGGAGCTTGGCACAGCAGCTGGTTTGTTTTCAGCAGATTTGCAGGACACGGGTCCTCATGCATTGCAGGGCAGCAGCAATTCTCACTTATCTTTAAGCAAATATACTGAGCAACCATAGCATTGTTCTGATCCTGGAAGGAAGTGGTTAGTCTGTGCCAGAAAAGCTTACAAAATATAGTCCTGAAATCTGCAGCCTAAATACAAAGCTGCCCCCTCCCCAGGCTCCCCCTGCCCTCTCCGATACAGCTACCCAACTGGGATGCTGATTCCTCTCTAACAGGAGGCTGGCAGGGAAACCTCTCATGCTATCCAGCCACTGGGGTGATCAAGTTTAAACTTCATAACCAAACAGGGCAGAGACAAACCAAATATTTTCATTAACTGAAACTGGTTTTAAAGCATCACCTTCAAGGTCTTGGAAAATACATGGAAGGGAAGACTAGACAAAACCACTCAGAAAAACAGGTTATACAATGCTTTTAGGAAAATACTCGAGGATAGTTTTCATTCTCATTAGCAATATTAAATCAAGGCTTCATAAGTACACTCCGGCTTAACTGATTTTCAAGGTGCTGACATTATGTTAGCATTTTTTTTTTTTCAGTGCAAGAGCAGAATTGGCAACCCTGTGCCTTACATTAGGTGTTTCAAAACCACATATCTTAAGGTAGTGAGGTATATCCAACAGTGAGGACATATCCAAGGTACTGTAACAGCTGGTTCCAACAACTGAACAATGTCTAAATTGGAGTGTTGGTCTGAGACTAAAGTCCCCGCCAGTAGTCCAGCCTGTCTGTTCTCCAAGGCTGCCTGACCCTGAATGCCAGGTTTTCTCTGCTTGATCTGAAAACCCCTTGGAGATGCCTACCTGCACTCTTCATTGCATACCAGGAGCACTAACTCTACAGAGAAGGTACGTTTCTCACCTACAGCTCCTGCTAAAGCTAAGCTTTAAGAGAGGACACACCTAAACTTGTTGCAAGTAGACAACAGAGGAAACTGCATCTAAGCCCTTTGACATCACCAACCTGGCATCTGCACTTGGTGGCAGAAGAGGCTTAAGGAGGTTGGTCTGACCCCCTAAGACACTCAAGCCACAGAAAAAAAAAACCAGTGTCCTTGGATGGGACCACGGTTGGTTTTTTTTTTTGTTGGTTTTTTTTTTTTTTTTTTTTGCTAACTACACAGGAAAACATGGGTTGTTATAGTGGGAAGAACAGATTGTCTGTGCCCTGCCCCTGTGCAGGCGACGCAGAGAAAATACTGGAGGAAGCCGCTAAATTAGGCACATGGGATTTCACTCAAAGTTGATTCCTGTTTAAAAATAAACAGACATTTCAAAAAAGGCCAAAAAATAAGCTTTCAGAAACAAAGGCAGAAGTGATCCATCTATATCAGAGGAATTAAAAAACAACCGTAACAGTAAAATGCCAAATAGCCAGACCGAAGCTTTAGGGACAGCACAGGCAAATATCTGCTATGCCCTGCTCTTTTGGTAGGCCACGTAGAGAGAAGAACAAGGAAAATGAGAAAATAATTCTGCACTCACCCGAACTGTTTCAGGATTCCAGGAAGCATTTCAGCCAGCTGATCCATGGAGGGATAAACATACCTACAAAAAATGTGTTTGTGGAGTTACTACACCACTTGCAGTAGAGTAGGCTGGCATATTTAGAGACACAGTGGTCACTGTAGATTCAATACCAAACGTGCTCATTACAAGCCCATTGACAGTATGAGCTGAATTTACATCAGGAGCAAGCACAGGTAAGTTAGCAGAAATACAAGCATGATCTATATGGCACTTTTGTGAGTTACAGGATAATAGATGTCTGGTCTGGCTGAGAGCAAAACAGACCATCATTAATCTCTTCCGAGAAAAGTTAACACTTAAAACTTATGAAAAATTTGAACGAGAGGCGAGTTTCCAACCACATTCACCACATTTGTACTTCTGGTCCACCACAAAAAGTTTCCCCATGTTGCAGCATCACAGAATACAGCAATGAGATCTAGATGTTTGGCAAATAATTTGCATGCATGCATGCTTTCAGGGACACACAAAGTACCATATGATAAATGAGGATAACTTTATATTAATATTGATGGAGAAAATGAAGGCATAGGAAGGGCTACAAAGCTGCTGAGGAAGTTCAATAAAAACAGCTGTCAGTTAATGTTCCTGGTCTTCTGCAGAGCAGAAACGAAATTTTGAGGGAAGGAAATTCTGAGCAAAATCTCAGCTGAGCAGCACATGGAAAAAAATCCACCCAAAGTAGCCAGAGAACATCAGCCTAGGGTGTCCCCAAACTCTGCTTCCCATCAGGACTACAGCTAATGATTCTCTAGTTTAGTCTCCAGGATGAAACCAACCAAAAAAACCTAACAGTGCAAAACTACTTTAAGTTATTCTCTTAGATTTTCTTGTTGGGAAACTAAACCTTGTCGTGAAAAAGCTAGCGTCACCGCAACAGCTATGACTTAACTTGAGCATGCCGTCTCCCAGCTGGAGGGCTGGGAGAGATAATACAGTGTCTTGTACTGTCATCATGATGTTATTAAGCAGTGGTCTGTGGTCTTTACTAGCATAGGCCATGATGGCAGCTCTACACAGCTGACAACTCAGGAGTCTAACACTTTTTCAGGACATGAGGATTAAGACACTTAAAAGCTTGTAATTCAAACAAATACAAAGGGGGTGTGCGACAAATAGCTTTGTAGGCTGCTCTGTAGACAACTAAGCCACTGCAGTTAACACTAGCTGAGAACCTGGCCCATGGTGACCTCCTCAGCATCAGACCAGCTTGAAAATTAAGGAGGGAAATAGACTGGCTCATGCAATAAGGGTACATACAAGCTCCTTAATACCTAGTTCTTACAGAACAACTGTTCCTTGCCTTGTACCCCCCCCGGCAAGTTGGTTGCTCCCTTCCTCAGCCAAGCTGATTCCTGTCCGAGGGGCATCTTAAGGCAAACCGGTCTCATTTGAACTAAATGGGAAAAGCATTTTGGCAAACACAGTGCTCATGGCACACAAGGTTTTCAAGAGTTACAGCATCATACATGATACACAGTCAGGAGTATGCAGCTATCTACGATATTCTGTGGGGCTTTTTTACTGTTCAACAACTTGGATTTTCCAGGTAAATTATCAAGTCTGCTTATCAACATCTACCATGCTGCCATTTCATAAAAAAACCATGCGTTTAGGAAGGACATTATATAGCTGCTAATACCCGTCTTGTTTATAGTAACAATTTAGTTTTGTATTTGTATTCAGGATGTCATTACAAAACGGGGTAACTCGATATTTAAGTTGACAGATGTAGACATCTGTCAAGGAATTGCTTTACAAGCCATCTAGTTATCAGAGATAAACCACAAAATTACAGCCCCGAAGTCTACTGTGAACTGGCACAACGCAACAGAGCTCCAGTACCTTAGAAACGGAGTGTCAGGATTTAAGTTCAAAAGCCAACTACTGTGCTTGCTGCAAGTGCTTTTTAATGAAACCGCAGATCGAGTCTTTTTCCAGAGAGGGTAACTCTGAAAGCATGGGCTGTTTCCCTGACAGCTCACCCAGCTTGGAAAGACGGTGCTCCATCCTGCTGACCAGGCGCATCCACATGGCAGACTGCAAAGTGCTGGGTGATTTCCTGCATATCCTCAAAGTTGAAGAGAGGATTGAAGCAAGTTTTATCTTGAGAAGGAAAAGAAAATATGGAATAATTATCTTGAAGGGGAACAGTAAGTTTGCAGCTGCAATAAAATAATTTATTAACCTGTCCTGCAGGCTAATGATAAGTTGGTTCAATCAGGTGAGCTACGTTATAGCCTGGGAAAAGTGGCAGTCTTATTTCTGAGGAAAGACCAGTAAAGCCCTGCTACAAAGCAACCTGTGCCAACTTGCTTTAATTCCTTGAAGCAGAAACCCTGAACAGCTCCTTCCTCATGGCCAGCTAAGGTTTATCCATGTTATTTTGGTACCTGCCAAAAGTATTTGCTTGGTACACCAAAACCTCAAAAATTTATTCTTTATTCAAAGTTAAAACACTAATAAAATGTAGTCAGGAGTATTCAGCCCAGATTTTGGCTTAGATGAAATTATCCATTTACTTGTCCAATCATTTTTCTTTGGATTGTGTCAAAACAGATGGAGGAAAAAAGTATCCAAGGCTGAGATCGTGACTTGTGCTTTTGCCCAAATATTACAAGATAAACATTACATGATCGGCTGTTGCAGGCAGCTCAAGACAAAAGCATTCTTTGGGGATACTCAACGCTGTAGGCTCCCAACTTTTAGGTGATTTGATTTCAGATTTTTAAGCAATATTTATGTGGGGAGAGGGTTGGCATATTTTCCTCCTGGAGTGGAAAGCATGAATTCTATAGCACCATCTTTAAGATGCCTAGAAAATGGTTTAATATTCTGTGTGTGTTTCTGAATGTCCTCACACTACAATGTACAAGTGAAATCATTGCAGAATACAAAACATTTTTAGCTAAAATCAGCTTTAGGAGAATATGCAAGTTTGGGAAAAGGTTCCTCCCCTTTCAAAGGGGGAGAAGGTTTATTCACCATAAAGATACGGAGTCTTATTCGTAAGAAATAAGTCTTATTCAAAGATGAGATCCAGATTAACCTCTGCCCTGAGCCCCTGAAAATGCAAAATACAGTGAGGCAGTTCCACAAAAAACAGGCAAGAAAACAGGCTTCCTCTTATGAGTAATATCTGCCTCCCAGCAATAGCCAGACTTTAAAGATCGGCAGGTGTCTTTGAATGTAAATATTAATAACCCATTAAGAAACAGCAAACTGTGAAGCAAACAGTACTGATGAAAAGAACAAATTTGAGCAGATCTGGATATTAGGTCATTATATTCTTGGATATGACAGATAAGATAAATGGCACTTAAAGTTATTTTCTTAATGCTGGCTAAGGACCCAATGCCAGCACTCATTTCGTCATTCTGATTTGACATGTAATTCATATAAACCCACGGCGCCGTAAGACTGGTTATCAGACAGGAACCTAAGACAAAGCACCAGCAATGTTGTTTTCAGTACTGCTGGCAATACACCCTCAGCAATCCCCTACAGATGTTTTCACAGCATTTATACATGGTCGCTACGAGCTACCAGAGATTTTTTGCTCCTTTAAGTGAAATATTCCATTTGTTTACTTTGCGAGGATAAAAAAAAAAAATCTGAGAATTAAACTTGCTGTAAGAGAGGAATTAGGTACCATCTAACAGGTTGCGATGGACATAAACAAGCAAGGCCCCGGGAAAGGTTTCCTAACCGTCGCCGCTTCCACAACTTTGATTATGGAAGCGGTGTTAAGGAACCAGGCCATATCTGTGCTATTAAATAAAAAGTCTACTTACGGTTCAGCCCGATGTCATGGTAGGTGAGGATAGCTGGCCGGTTCCCTCTGGGAGTCCCACACATGGTGACATGGACCGAGCCATGCACCGTCTCCACATCTTGCTCCTGGCAAAGAACGGAAGGAATCTGTTAGGGGCTTGTCCAGGTGCTCCACTGAACGCCCGCTACAGCAGACCTCTGAGTCCGACCATGAGCACAGGTCCTGCCCCATCCCGGGGTCTGCCCGTGGCGCCAGGGGTCTCCACAATTTCCCTGCTAACACCCCCCGTTCTTCCCCATGGTGAGGGCTCCCTGCTAAGGTTTTATATTGGGCTCTCACCTACTCCAGTCCACAGACAACTACAGTAGCACTTAAGCTGCTAGCTCTAACCAGATGCTGAGGGAATTGTTAAATAGTTTTTAACCTCATTAAAAGGCAGCATAAGAAAAAAAGGGGGAAAAAAGAAAGCAGTTTGGTGCAAAGAGACCTAAAATAACAACAGCTTACAACTATGACCGGTGACATTTGCAGAAGTGCAAGTTGCCAAAAGAAAATACTTCTATTTTCTAGGAAAAGGACTTTAACTCTGTAAATAACTACTATTCCCCAAAGAAAGCAGTATTAAGTAGCCTGTATTCACCACAAAGACTTATCACACTGTGGTGCCTTGTGATTATAGTAGCCTTCCCCAATAAACACGACAGCCAGATTTATGGCTTGCTATGTATAGACCTGAGCATAAACCCAACTGTCTAAAGTTTGCTATAGAGCAGCATATCCACAACTTTGTTGTGGTGATTACCAGATAAACGATGTTAAGAAGCATACTGCTATTATTTGACATAACAGAAGTTTGTACTATTTCATGATCTTAAAGCTACAGACACCTTTATTATCAAATCAAAGCCCCCCTGAGTACCATCTTTTATTTATCGGATGTCTATACAAAGTAGATGCGACTTGGGTCGTACTAACATCCAGAACAGTTTTTTGTTTCTTTTGCACTTGAACTTCAGATGGGTATAAACAATTTATTATTTTGCCAACATGTGTAAAGGGAATCACAAAACAACAGTTATTTATGACACTTGTTTACTGTACCGTTACACTCACACAACAGTCAAGGCAGTATATAGTTAGTAGCCAGTCTTAGCATTTCACCAGGACACGTCATTTACTGTGCAGGACACAGATATCCATGTCATTCAATACAGTGTACAGTCTGCTGCTGCAGGGCATGCTTGACTTGCTCCGCGCAGTAATGCCCAGAGGCAAAGTCCAAGTTAAATTCAAATCTGTTAAAAATTATGCTGTAGAAATCAGGAACGTACAGCCTCTGCAAAAACCTTTACAGAGCAAAACCCAAAAGCTCTTCAGAGATCTGAGGTGGTAATTTGATCTAAATATCAGCTCCTTAATTTGATACATGGAATACACAATGCACTTTGTTGAAAATAAGGATGCTAGGCAACACCATTCCACATTTCACCTATTTTCCTTGCAATTACACATTTACATCAGTTTTAAGTTACAATTACAGCAATGAATCAAGATACCCCCCTCCTTCTACACTGGGCAAGCTGAGATCACTGCTGTCTAAACTATACTCCATTGAAACACTAATTCTCAGCTTTTATGTCTCCTTAGAGATTCATTCCTCTGCATACTCACTGCACTGTTTAGCAGGTAAGCTGTATCTTCCACATCCAGCACCATCTTTAGGCAAAACAGTGATAAATCCAGCAAGTCAGACAGAGGACACTAGTTGGTTTCTAGTTTGTCCAAGTAGGAAACGGGGTTATATAGACAAGCTGCTCTCCTACGTAGGCTTATGACTCCCATAATGCCCAGCTAGAAAAACCAAACCAGACTAATTCATGAGGATGTCATTCTTAAATAGGATTTGAGTCAGGTTTGGCCAGGAGAAGTACTTACTCAATAGAGCTCAGACATCAAAGATGAGCTAAGTCGCCACACAATGTACAAAATGCCAAATTTCAAACCTGGGAATTAGTACAGTCTTTCCTGTTGCTGTTTCCATCAGGTTTTTATAAGTTTACCTTCATTTCAGGGTTTGTTATCTCAAATGCTAAAACACCCCAAACTTATTCTACATTAAATCGGAAGCAAGCTTTCCTAAAAGCCAGGATTAAAGTTTCCAGTAAGAACACAGAAGGCTTTGAAAAATTAGTGTAAGTCAGAATGATTCTGCACAACAACAAAAATTAAGACTTTATATGTTTGAAATCTAGCATTTTCCAAAATAGATAAGCAACATTTGATCTAGAGTATTCCTAGATCTGTCGTACTCCAGAAGAGATTTGCAGTAACAATAGATTGTTATTATTATTAATTGCTATTAATATTTTCCACATTCTACCTCTCTTCTATACTTAGATAATTTTCAATACAAAGCATAAAAATCTGTAGTTTGGCAACCTTAACACCAGTAATGAGAGTAAGCGATATTGTGTAACACACCTCCTGCTGAGTGTGGAATATAGAAATTATTTCCTCCTCAATTAAAGACTAGTAGGCATTTTGTATCATGAGATTTTTATTACTAGATCCTTCCGGTAAAGGTACTGAAAATCTAGAACGTGTTTTCTTAGGAGGGACCACCTTTCAAGATTTGGGATCTTCCTCCTTTGTGCATGAAAGAAAAAAATCCATTCATGGTAGATAAAGCTAGACCCTTGAACCTGCACATCCCACTGACCTCCACCTAATTCTTCTGGAACTGAAGCCTGAGTCTAGTTCAAACTCAGTGTCAACTAAAAATAGTTCAGAGATGACAGGTGACCACACTCCTAATTACTGGCATAAATCACACACAGTTTAACAATTGGTTTAATTATTATCTTCACAGCAAGACTCCTCTAATTCAAGAAGGTTGTACTATTTTCCATTAGCACAAATTCTTAATGGTGAATACCCAAAAGGTTCTCCTAAAAAACAATTAATTCAATCCAGTTTCTTTGGTGACATCAAACGAACAGCTTCACATCCGTATTGAGCCTATTAAAGATCAAGAGATTTGTCTACGCGATGTAAAGATGGATGTTTTCAAAATGCAGAGCGCTGAAAACAGATGGCAACACATCCCAATCAACGTCAACATTATAGTAAGAGGCTCTTCACCAACCGATTTGTATTAAAACACTATCTTGGAAAAAAATCCAAGGTACACTAATCCGATAGAAGGATAAAGACAAACACACCATCTGTTCACATCTCACTTTAACAGAGGTGCAGTCTTATCTTACTGCCCTAAAAACACACACAAAAATACTTCCGATACATGCAATTTAAGAGAGGCTATCTTAGTTTGAAGGAGCTGATCCATTCTGAAGTATATTTTATTTTTGGGTCAAGTGACATTTTTTTGATGTTTTGTCATGAGGTTAAAAGGGGGAGCCAATTTGTAAGTCGGTAACACAGAACAGCTCATTTATTCCTTCCCTTCTCTGCCCTGGCTTAGGAAAACATGGATTAAGGAACATGTTTATAAACAAGTTTTCTGAAGCATGGGATATGCAACCAAAATGATTCAGATCTCTAAAAAGGAAAACCACACACACACTGCACATTTTGCTAAAAATGTCATATTTTATGTTTTAAGTAAAATACTGCATTCCATCAAGATTATTTTAAAGCTTTCAAATATATTTAATCCTCAATTACCATCTCATGCTTTTATATTAATTTATAGTATTATGCCTGTTAAATACACCTCCCCTTCTCTTGCCTGAGGCAAAAGCTTCAGAACTTTTAAAGAGCATTTAAATTGCTTTTAAATAGCTGGGACACAATACATTTTAAGTTCATATTCCTTAAGAAATTTAATATACTAATACCTGTGTATGCTATTTTTCACTTTTTTTTCCAGTATCTTGACAATCAAAAATATTTGAGCTTTTAATGTAATGTTGGGTTTCAAATCCCCTTTGCCCTGAAGTTATTTCGCATTTTCCCCCTAGCTTTTTCTACTTAAAAATAGTTATTTCAGTTTACCTTATGTTTTTCTAAAATCCCAATGCCCACCTTTTCAGGTAGATTTCTCTTTTTTTGTGGTTTGTTAAAATTTCTAAATTAAGGTAGCAATATTAAGAAAAAGGTTCCCTAATTCAGGTTGTGAGTTGGGTACATTAATAAGCGTGACAACTTTTGATGTAAGTGTAGGTGACTCTGCTAGGGTGGAAGACAGCAACAAAAACTTTGGTGCAGGAACAGAAGCAGATTATTGCACTAGTTCTGCCCAGGGATTCTTCCTAGTCCGATTAGCACTGGGTCACACTGCTCTGCAGAAGTACAAACCCACAACCACCCCCATCCCTTTCCTTCAGAGACCTAAAAGGCCGAGGAAATCCATGTAACAAGCTGCAACGCCCCAAACTGCATCCACCGATGCCAGTGGGAAACCCACCCTATCGCGCCATAAGAACCAGCCAATTTGTCTCCCATGGCAAGGTGGCTCTTTTCTTCTCCCCTCGCAGGCAGGAGGAGGAGGAGGGAAAACAGAAATGGCTCTTGCGTGCCAGTGGATATAGATGGCCATGAGCCATCTATTGCAAGGGAAAACTCATCTCTGCCATCTACAGCTGCCACACAGCTCAAAGTTTTGCTTAGCTGTTGAGAAGGCAGTCTCCTGATGGACTGCTCACTTCTGAAACACAAAGCTAAGAATATACGCCGTGACGAGGAGCCAGGTCTCCATCGGCTCCAATGCTACTGAGCTAGAGGGTAGGCAAATACATCAAACTGGAAATACAATTAAAATGTGTTTGGCATCAAGCCTACAAAACAGCACAGGGCACACTGCCCTGCACCAGTTTATCATTAATTGTGCTAAAACAGGTTTTGAGAGGCAGGCGACCTTTACTTAAATTTTCAGGTGGTGTCGTGGTTTAACCCCAGCCAGCAACTCAGCACCACGCAGCCGCTCACTCACTCCCCCCCCACCCA
>JAVKLA010000027.1:45576542-45604756 GCA_034782735.1 Sagittarius serpentarius
CATACTGAACTGAAAACACAGCGCTGTACCAGCTACTAGGAAGACAATTAACTCTATCCCAGCCAAAACCAGGACAGGTGGATGTGACAGACATAAACAGACAGACATATAGTGCTGACTAGAGGTAGTTCAGAGCTGTCAGTTCTTCCATCTCTTGTCTTGGCCATCCCCTGGTAACTTCATGAAAGCTTTCCTCCAGAGAATAACCACATGTATGTCTTGCAACATGTGCTTTTGGAAGGGTGATACTGCACTATACAGTGGCTTACTTCAAAACTGGAAAAGTGTGTTTAACCCAAATTTGTCTAAACCAGCATGTGAAATAAGAGTCTATTTCTTCCCAAACCTGAATAGATAAAATTTATTCTTGGAACCAAAAAACCTCACAAGCAGTCACTACTTTTCAGTAGTGGCAGAAACCAAGTAATTAACTGAACTCTGCTTAACTTGTCCCCAGAAGGACAGAGCAAGTTGCAAGGGATATGGTGGACACTGACGTCCATACATAGGCACTAAGTAAGAAGCTCCATCCTGCCAAGCGCTGATCACCTTCCCTGGCCAGGTCCATCCTCCTCCCAAGTGTGGCTCATGAGACTGCTGGCTTACTAAGAGCACACAGGAGCTTCAGTGTCAGTCCTGAGTGACCTGGGTCCTCCAGGACCACACGAACTTCTCTAGTGAACTAAGCAATACAGTCTCTCGTAACAGCTTCAAACCACCTCTTCCATAAATCAACCACAGAAGAACTTAAAGACACATAGGTAGGGTACTTGTGGTTTTAAGGACCAAAGCTAAGCCTCCTTTGCAGCAGCAGTTCTTAACATAATGGATTGAGACTGTTCTTCCACATTTTTCCTTCCTGAACTAGAACAACCAAAGATTAACAAAGAAAGATAATTAAAAAAGCAAGAGCTGGCAGAACAGGGCTAAATGACAAGAACCATGCTCTGGATTAGTGACAGTTAATCCAAAACATGGAAAAAAAACCAAAAAGGCTTAGAGAATTTGATCTTGCAAGTTAAAGAATCTATATATACACAAGGTTTACAAACCAAGCAAATTTATGCCAAGAATAGAAATGAAATACAGGTCACTTCTGGATTCTTAATCAAAATACTGCAGTATTCCTGCTAGCAGACTTAATCTGGGATTCAGATTTATTTAGACAAAGTGATCAATCTGGACCTGCACAAAAAGCTTCTCCCATGCTGTGCACAGTCCTGCAGGAAGTTGCATAGTGACAACTTTAACTCATTTTTCAAAACTTCAGGCAGTGGATTTCATCTTTAGAAAGGATAAGGGGGAAGGTGCAGTATTAATGTAAACTACAGTTTCGTTGTAGAAGTAAGAACCATTGAAAGATGGTAAAGATGTTTGAGAGAACTCTCCCTTGGTTTGCAGGAAAACAACTGCTGAGTTTGTGCTGGATTTTTAATGAATTTGCACAACATTGAAAAAAATATTGACAGGTGCAAATAAAGTGCAACATGCCACAAAGTACAGAAGGGTTATTTCCTTCAAAGACCTCTGCCTGAACATTCAAGAAACTAGAACAATTTAATAGATTTCCTTATTCCTGCACAATCTACCTCCCTCCTTACGCCCCTTGATAAAAATAAGACACCTGGTGAGCCTCTTTTCCCAACACATACTCCTTGTCCTCGGCAATGGGAATTCACTGCTCACTCTTTTTGTCGAGGCAGGTACAAGCTCCCTGGTCTCCCTCCCAGTTCAACAGCCTGAATCCAACAGCCACACATTTCCTTAGTCCCAGCAAGGACAAACTTCTCAGAGGCCCATATGGCCATAAAATAATATGCAAGGGGAGCTAAGAGAGTTACAAAGTTACCTCTCAAAAGCATGCGACACCAGAAAAGTGGAAAGCCACCATTTGACCTAGTGGTATGCTTTATGAACTCTTACGTTCTAGCTGTAAATAAACATACAGAAGCCACCGTCACTCCTGTTACGGGCAAAATCGATTGCTTAGGGTCTTCCACTGCACCACAGGCTTCGGGAATCTTTTGGAAACTTCCAACGGCATAACAGGATACACAGAGAGGGACACTTCCTCTGAGGAAATGCACGCACGCTGCTAATGAAAGCAAATTAATTGGGGAAAGTGTGTGTCCATGTGGGAGGGAAATATTTTGCTTTCACTACCACTGATGAAGAATCTCATTCTCTTTGCAAGAACAGAATTGCTTGCAACCCAGCCACCCCTTTTGGATGAAGCTTTCTCAGCTTCAGTCTGAAAAGACCTCCTGCAGTCCCCTTCACATCGCTATGCCAGGGCCCCATTCAGACCCCTCTCTCACAGTAACAGTATTTCTGGCAAGCAGCCACTTCTGACCACATTTTGCCGTTTTCTCAAATGTCAATTTGGTTTCCCCTTTTACCAAAAAAAACCCCCAAGAAGAATAGCTTTACTTGCCTGAACATCGAAGTCTGGAAGTAGGCGAGTGATAGCCTGTGAAGAGATTTTGAAGCATTAATGCAGTTAACTTTTGCAGCTACAGAAGTCTGCACTGGGACACGTGTGTTCTAACCCACTGGTTCTGCAGCCAAGAGCTCTGTCCCATCCTGTCATTCAGTGAAAGCTCCCTTGCTGAACATCAAAATTCACCCAAGAGCTTTTACCCACTAATCTTCACAGAAAATGAAAACAGTAAAATACTAGACTATAGACCAGCAAAATAAAGCACAAAAGCTGGTGCAACTTCAGTTATTGTTAACTCACTGGGCAAGTCAGAGCAGTAAAGCACTGAACTTTTCTCCATTGCTTGTTGTAGCCATGGGACAGCCAACAGCCCCCCTCAGTCCTGCCTAGGATGGAAAGCCAGTGTTTGAGCACACACTGAGCACTTGCAACTCAGTTAACTTGTCGTTACTGGAATTTTACTGGGATTTGGTTACATGATGCGGAAGGTGGGAAAGGTTTTACCCTAGCCAAAATTAGGCTTTGTTATGTTTGGGAGGCTGGCTGGAAACAGAGAGGTCCATTCCAAGCTGTGACCAGCCATCGCTATTACTGACAAGTTCCTACACCTGTCAAGGTTCTCCAGCAGAAAAGGATTTAGGTGGCATCCTCCCCACCTCCAGTAGTCTAAGAGTCTGATAACTTCAAAAGAAGTGTCAGAGTCACGTCTTTTAATAAAAAGACAAGGAAGAAGTCAAACTTGTATGTCCACTGAATGCCTGAAAACAGAGGGAAGAGCAGCCAAGTCAACACTTTTTACACTGCAGAGTATGACAGAGGAACCAAAGCTTGAAAAAAGTATTGAGATAAAAAGCAAAGCTTCAGATTCTGGCAAGGGAGGTCACTCAGTCCTGGAAGCCCAGGTGAATTCAGGACAGAAGATGTCAGAAGCAATACGACTGCTGTCTTGGGCAGTATCTTCTCCAGTGGTGGACCTCAAAACATTGCAGTCCAACCCATAATTATTACAGGACTCTAGAGCCATGATCTTTAGGCAATTAGGCAGGGTCTTGTATGAACAAGCAGCTAAAGAGCTGACTGAGCTTGTGGAAGCCACTATACACAACCTCAGCTTTAGACAATATGCTGGGTTTTAATCATACTACACTGTTGGTCTCATGACGTTTTAAACATAGCTAGTTTCACACACTGTCATTCCCATGGGGTCTAGAGTTGAAAGGAATAAGTATGTGTGGCATCCATACAGACAGCATATGAAATAAGGCTCATCACTGTTCAGGAACAAAGACTCAGACGTAGAAGAAACCTAAGCACAAGCCAGAACATGACTTCAGAGTGCATCATCCACTCAACACCAGCTCTGCTGTTAACCTTACTATGTTCTGAGTGTTCTTCAGGGCAATCTTTTCCACTTTTGCAAAACACATTAAATTATTTCCTTCAGTCTATGTTAAGAATGGCCACGGAGGAAATCAAACTCTCTGCTAGTTTCCCCACGTAGACAAAACTTAAGGTAACATCGTGAATAAAAGCATATAGGGTTCATTATCAAGACACCAACTTTTGATCTATGTGCTACAGGAACCCAGGAAGTTAATCAGTGTTTTAAGAGATCTCTGAACTTTGAAGCCAAGGCATTTCAGTACGCATAGGGCTTCTGCTTAATATCTCCTTTGCTTTGCTACTACTGAACAATATTGGCATTAAAAAGGGATCTTAGTTTCTGAAAAGTTTGAGTGCTGCATTCACTGGTATCCAAACAAGCTCTGCTTTCATGCAATGTCCTTGGCAAAGGAGCTGTGTTTAAAGTTTCTCTAGCCATTTCACTGCAGTCACAAGTGGAAATGATTTTCTGAAGTGTTTACGCAAAAGAGGTAGAGAATAAAAAAGAAAGTAGCAGACAGAGCAATGAATAGTTCTAGTGTAGAAAACCAGAGAAAACCCAACACATTTATATACAGCATTGTCAAGAATTACAGTCATTGGGAACAAAAGAAAAATCTTAGTTTTGATTCAAGAAAAAAAAGCTGAGAGGTTTCTTCATGTATTACAGCCAATTATTTGCCATGGACACACCAAATCACAGAGTACTGCTGCCACTGAAGAGTCAGACAGCCACTGAACCCAGATGCTGTGGGCAGATTTTTGAAGAAAATGGTGCAAAAACAAATGGAAAGAAGTACAGCAAGGTTAAGCAAAAAAAAAAAAAAAGGCCAGGATGTTTCTGCACTGCAACCCTAGAGGAAAGGCTGTGGCTTGTGCACGCTCAGCTGGCTGCAGACCTGGTAGCAGTTTGGCTGTAACTCATAACTCAGTGCAGTCAGAGACGATTAGATGAGGCACAGTCGTACCTCCGGACTCAAATGTGCCCCGAGGAAAAGTAAAGGCTCTCTCTGTGCTTCCTTCAAAGGTAGCTGACAGAGCAAAGTTTGTATCTTTACACTGAGTAGTCTACAGGTATATATGGATGCACATGAGATTGCACAATTGGCATCATTCAAAATACCTAAAGACACCCAGAGCTGTCATTATTCAGAAAAGAAAAAAGTGTCACCACCAGATTAGCACTAGAGGACAGTAAAACCAAAGACCAAGAAAGAACAAATAATTAAAGCTCAGTTTTGCATTTAAAAAAAAAAAAACACAACACACAAAACCAAACAAAAACCAAAACCCAAACAACTCTTATTCTGTCTCCAGTTTCTCTTACTTGTTTCTTCCATATGATGCATTAGAACTAACCTAAGAACACATGTGCAATTCCAACAGCAGCCGTGAAATAAAACACATAACCTCTAAAAGGGTTTAAAATAATTACCTCCTCCTTCTCCACCAGAGGTTTCACCTCTGCAAGGTGAGCATCTTGGAACTCTGTTGACATGGTCAGTAGCTGATATCTGCAAAGATGAAAAAAGATTTGTTCTCAGCTTGCATCAAAGATTAAATACAGGAATAAATAAAGATCTTGCTCCACCCAACCCCTCTGCCAATGACCCACTGCCTCAGGTTATAGTTTAAAAGACCTTTGCAAGAAGGTTATGAATCTCTTGTAAAACACCTCCCTGGTTTATTTATATACACTCTCCTGCACAATACAACATTAAAGAAATATGAAGGCTGCAAGATCAAACAAAATTTTGACAGCTTCAAAATGGGGAATGCTGAAGGAAACAGGGCAGGGACCAGTATAAAGTCACGGAAAGTGTCATTTCACAGGTGAAAGAAGGCGTAGCCAAATCTGCACAACCATGTTCTGAAATCAGCTTGAATACTCATCTCTGAATTTATTTTTTTTTAATGCGGGCTCCCTGTCTATCCCCCAGATCTCTACTGTAAGGAAACTGAACTGGACACTCATTAACATTTTACTCTCAGATCGATGTGCTCCATTCTTCAGGATGGAAACACCCTCCTTGATCTGAACAAACAAACAGTACCAAGTAAAACAGATACTCCTTTAAGTGGTTACCTTAATACTATTTCAAAACTGTCAAAGTAAGGAACAAGACTGCTGTATGCTGCTCTAGGAAAGGACCAGCATGGCGATACCCAGCCCCTATTTGTGGGAAGCTTAGCTGGGAACAGAGAGCCAGCCAAACACCAGAAGAGGCAACTGCCGCGGCAGTCGGAGCTGCAGGTTGTGCTGCAGGTGCAGTGTGCCTTTTGCATTTGGACAAACAGGCATGTCAGTTCAGCGACCATATCGGTCCAAGCTGTGAGTTAAAAAGAACGGCACATTTTCATCCTCTTGGCAGAGATAAGGTGCCAGAGGCAGAGGGCGGCTCCCTGTGAAGCTCTGATGAATGACCAGAAACAGTTCTCAAAAGAGATACCAGAACTGTTTTAACAGCGAGATGACAAAAAAACAAAAGTCAAAGCGTGTTCATTACACATCACCTGGCCTGCTGGAGAAATGCATATCGTGGGTTTGGGGCATCTTTGGACAAAAGTGGAAATTTATTAACTACACAACTACAAAATAAATCAATTATTTACTTTTTAACAAAAGTTTAGAACTGTCTCAAGTGAAGCATCGAAGTAAGTGTACTCGTAAAGCAAGCCAAAAGGCTGAAGTGTGTTTAGGGGTTATTGACTAAGCGTAACTGCAAACGTTTTAATTATTAACCATTTTCCTGAAGATAAGCATAAAACTACAGAACAAAACTTGAATCAATTTTTTTAAACCATGATTCACCACCTCTTGACTTAAATCTGATTTAAGTCAATCAGCTCTGTCTACATAAATGACTGGTGCCCAAGAAGGGCTGTGAAGCCCACAGGAGTATCCAGGAGCCGGCGGTGGCAGCAGCACCGTTTATAGTCTGCCCCATGGGTTAACACAATGCACTTTTCCCTGGGCAAAGATGGCCTAGGGAGAAAGTTTGCAAGATTGCTGGATGCTGCAGGAAGCTATGAAGTGGCACACACAGGTTAAGAAAGTTAATGCTGAAAAAACACTGGAGTCCATGCACATGCAAACCGCTTCAGATTTTAGGAACCCTTTTTCCTAGCTATGCAATTGGGTGGATTTTTGGTAATGAATTAGACCAGGGATTTTAAACTTAGAGAAATGCTTCATGAATATTTGACCCCACCACTTGAGGCATGGGGACAGGAACAAAACTGACCCCATTGCCAGTAATTTGTAATCCAAATTTACAAGGCACCAGAGATACTTAAATAGTCAGAGGAGTCAAGACAGAGTTAATTCCCCAGCAGTCACTGATTCACCCTCTCTCTCCAGGTTTCTCAGTAAGTTTTGCCACTTACAGATTTTAATCATAAAGAACAAGAAAAACAAGTTGCCAAAATTTCAAGCAACATTGTGACAACATCAAGTGACATTGTAGAAACAGTGTTACATAGTTTCATAATTATGGACATCTATGTAATCTGCCATTCCACAGAGTGAGCAATGGTGCATGGTGGAGCAGGAAAATAAACGCTGCTGCTATATTTGGAGGTCAAAAATATTGACGTGCAATTACACCTAACTTTTTTTTTTCAGTTCAGCAAATTCTGTTAAGACAGAAATAGCACCTTAACATTGCACCTAATTCTGCAATAGGGTTGAGAAGTGCAAGAGATTTTTCCATGTTTTGCCTATAGGGGAGGAAAGTAAGAAGCCAGATCCCCTGCAGTTTTCCAGTAAGAAGCGGTCAGGGAACAAAGCCACAGCTAGTGTTTGTGGAAGAAAGTTGTTTACATGGGATAGTTTCAGATTTTCAGGGACTCAGAGCATTGACTACAAATGACAAAAAAAACTGTGCCAAAAAGAACAAGATGGATGCCTTTTATAGCCTTAAAAAACAATCCTGTTTTCATAATAGTTCAAAGTTGTTGCTCTATGTTTCCGAAAGAACCAGCACTAGGAAGTGCTGACCAGCAGATTACACGACTGCCATAAAGTCTGCTGAACAAAAGCCCAACGTGTACCAAGTTCTCACTTTTGGAAAGATACCAGGTCTTGCAGCCACATAATGTTTTCAGATCAGGCATTTCCAACCTCTGGGTGTTCCTTCTCTGCATCAGGAGTACCTGAAACATTCCTACCAAGAAACAACCTTGCGATAAGACGGCACAACAACATGCTATTTGTTCACGAGAGCTGGCAAACAAAGCCCCGCTATCTGACAGTACTATAAAAAACATCTTTTCCAAAGAGAAAGATGCTGGGGAAGTGGTTTTGTACCACCCATGTTCAGCACAAATTTTATAATCTCTAAATAGGTGCTTTGTGCTCCCCACCCTTATGTGACAGGATAGCTTGAAGCTAATGTAACTGCATAGTTCTCCTAAACAGATAACCATACAAGCATTCCTTTATACACATTTCAAAGCACTTGCCTCACAGAACTCTTCAAAAGACAAAGTTCATTTATATCTGCAAGCAGCAGTGTAAAGTTGCCAGCTTGGAGAAAAACTTTTTTCACTCCACTTGGCCAGTTCAGCCTGCTAGGAGGTCCCAAGTTCTCCTCTCCAGCACAAGCCACCTCCACCCAGCAGACACCCACCACCCTGCACCCAGATATCAGTTACAATTGCTGCTCAGAGGATTAAGTTTTAAAACAGTCATACTTCTAAGAAAAAAAATAAATTTTTACAGCACCTTTGCAGCTAGCAAAGTGCTTTAAAATTGACTGCATAGCTACCTTTGCCAACCGGCAGGAAAGGCATCAAACCAGTCTCCAGGAAGCAAGGGGCGGGGGGGTGGTGGTGAAGGGTGAAGTTATCTGTGCAACACTGTGTTCACTACTTTCATTCAAAGAGACTTTTCTGTATCCATTCCAGCCCAAACCCACTGCTCCAAAACCACCAGAGCAAGGGTCACAACCAAGGCTAGTAGCTCAGGAATCATTTTACTGAGCCTCATTATTTTGCTTTTAAAGGTTCAGCATATTTCCCCTGTCCCTCTGCATCATTGCTAGAGAGACAGTCATTGCTGGAGCCTTGTTTTGGCAGCAGGGGGTACAGGATGGATATGCAGCCTGGCTTTGCACAACAGGAATCCCAACAAAGGAGCCAAGAAGCCACACATCAGGACATCTACCCTCAGACACCAGCAACGTTGCAGTCATAAGTACCAAACATTAGGTAATCCTAATATACGTGACCGAATTCATTCCAAGCACAGAAGCAAAACAAGTTCAAAGATACCTCATTTCAAACTTTATTCTTCTGAAGACACACATATGGTTGTCCAGGTTTGTGCCACAGGATGCATCATCAAGTGTGATGGTCTTACATCGATTAAGGGCTGGGGGAACTGCTACCAGCACTGCAGGATTTACCTTTGCCCTCATACCCATCTGCTTTTTATTTACATGCTATCATGGAAAACAAAGAACAGGAAAAGACTCCTGCCTGAGTGTTTCATAAAGAAGGCAATTTCCTCAAAACAGCTTGTTTAAACACTGGCAGAGATTATTCTCCTTTTGAGTACTGATATACGGAAGGGTAGCTTCACCAGAGCAGCCTGATGGCATTTCCATCTTTGCAGGCTGAGCAAGCAGAAGGGACAGCAATCACTTCACACACGGGATTAAATACTCATGAGCATCTAATGGCAAAGAGGGAGAAGGCCATGGGCACTGAGGGTCACAGCTCCCAAGCGCTGGTGTTGCTTTCTTCGGAGAGAGAGGGACCAGGTGAGATTTGGGTTTCAGGGCCACACGTGGGAGGTGTTTCCAAGCCAGTCACATCACTCTGCACTTTATCCCTTGAAAGGCACAAGCATCTTCAGAGCTCCGGCACCAAAGCAGGTAGGAAGGAGAAGGGTGGCAATTTGAGGCTTTGTGTGTCTGCAGCAGCTCAGAGCACTATTAAAGAAGCAGGGATGAGGCAAGGATCAAGAGAGCTAAGATGTCCCCAGAACTCTGCAGCAGTTGATTAGCAAAGATCCCCATCAGTTCCCAGTCAGAAAAATAACCAAACAGCTCAGGCCTCTGACAATGAAGCAAGGAAAGATACTGTGATGCTCAAACAGGATTTGAGACTTATATACTGTCAATTAGACCTTTTCCAGTCATTAACAGTAAATGCTGTAAACTAGTCTGACTGGCCCCAAAACAAAAACCAGTCACTGTAAACTGGAGAGCAGCTTGAAAAAACTATTCTCCACTGAACAGAGAAGTGGACATCAGTTAATAGCACCCATGTATGGTTATGGTCCGCAGTGCACGCTCCCATTAAGTGCAGTTTACATTTCACATGTTTTATAATAAACTTGACTAATCTAATCTTCCTGTTCATGATTCATTTGAAAATTATGCATTTTGCGAACATCCAAAACAGTTCATGCATAAGCATCTGCCCACACTATGACCTGTTTAAGCTACTCTGTTACAGACGCTGGTATCACAAGGTCAAGGTCCTTTGTGTACCAAGTTACTGACCTCCACGCAATAAATCACAAGAGGTTTTATAGCAGTTCCTCCCCTTTAAGAAAAGGGGATGTCTTTTGACAGTTAAGTAGCATCCAACTAAACAGTTTAAGCAGCAAGTGTCAAAAGTTGAAGACACTCAACTATTTGGGACCCTCTGGTTTCCTAAGCCTCTGGTTACACATGATTATCTCAATTTGCAACTAAAAGTTAATAACCTGACACAAAGAAAGTTTGAAAGTGTGACCCTTAAATAACCTAAAGTTTCAAATCAGAAAAAATCAGGAACCAAAGCATCAAATTAATATCAGGGAACTGAAACAGCTGCCTGGTGGCCTCCAGTTCGCAGATGTAATATAAATCATCATCACCCAGACATCTTCAAGCACAGCACACTGCTGATATTCAATTTACTTATTTTTTTGTTTCTAACCAGTTTGCTTTTCTTTCCTTTGAACCCCCTTTGTGAGCTGCTCTACCAGCATGCTTTAGTGAAGGCTCTTAGGAGCATAATGTAGTGTAACTGATTTTCAAAACTAAAAACCAAGAAGGGCTTAAAGTTTCACCAATTTTTAAGTTTAGACTTATGCTATGTGCTGATCAATCTGATTAGGAAACCAAAACATTTTAGCCAAGAAGTTGAGCCCTGGGCCAAGTAACAGCCAGGTGAAGCCACACAGAGACAACTGCAAGGACGGGGCCAGCAGCTGATTCCGCCGGGCTCCCACAAGCCACACGCAGGTGCAGGTCGGCTGTGTCTCCCCCAGCTATGCTTGCCTGCGGCTTCAGCACACCCATGCAGTTATGTAGACAAGATCTTCAGGCTCGTCTCCAGTCCTTTTGTCCTGGCTGTTTTTTTTTTTTTCACTTGTGCAACTGGCGCCAGTGCCTGTATGGGCACAGGGCTGTTTAGCTGCAATTGCTTTGGGATTGGACACTGCCTTTAAACTGCTAGTTTTTCAGACCAGGGACTGGTTACTCTTCTCACGCATGATAACGTTCCAGCAGCTGCACAGGGGATAGTAGCATCAAAACAAAGTGAGCTGGAAGCAACCCTTCTGTCTACTGTGCAGATGTTGAGCAAGAAAACTGTTGCAACGCAGCTTGCACAATCCTCTCGCTGTGGGATGCAATGAAGAATGTTCCTTGGAAAGCTCGGGGTCCTCCTGTGCTTCACAGGAATAGAAACCGTCTGTGGGAAGGGTTGATGTGCTAGCCAAAGGACATGCCTGCTGTCCCCATCTCCCTTATGCTGGACACCCCTGTTGTCGCCCCCCACCCCCCCACCCCAACAAGCAGCTGCTATATTCCTAGGTGGCAGGGAAATGGCGAGCTTGCAGTGTCTTAGGGGTTTTTCCCTGTTGTAGAAATCCCTCATACTACCTATGCTATAGTATCACAACTCCATGAGGGACAGATTACAAACCCTAATGAAGTTCTCTGAAATTCAGGTTTCTTTAGCATCTGGCACCTGAAACTGCTTCTGGTCATACCTCTGTGAGAAGTGGTTATCTCCAATAATGCGAAGTTTCTTTACAGAGGTTAAAAATACTAGTGACTCCCAGGACCCTCTGGCTATGAAGAGTGCTGTCATCCCAACCTCTCTCCTCAGGCAGCCACCGCTCACTGCTGACATGGCTGCAAACAGTCCTTGCAGAGTGCGACAGCGCAGGGTGGAGGTAGGGGAACCCAAGGCTGTTGTAAGAAATCTTACATCTGAGTGGCAGCCTAAGTTTGTTTGGAAACATATTATGCCCATTTGTACTGGTGCCAATATTGTCCTTCAGCTTCAAACAACTCCAGGCTGTGGGTGGCAGCACTGCAGGGTGAAAAGCGTGAAGAGCAACCAGCTGCCTTCCCAGGCTTCATTTTCTTACCCCACCAAGCCGGCCTGTCTCCTTCCACTATCCCAGCACCCTCCCAACATCCTTCTCTGCATCCATCCCACTCCTTCAAGTCACTGCAAACATAAAGGTCTCACGCGAAGATTAAAGGCAATGCATTGGTACAGAACCTGACACCTACCTTGCACCTGGGTGCTAGGCTGGGCTTTGGGGACAGATTAAATAACAAATACTGCAGAGATGCATTAAGCATTTCATGACATGGAAGAGAACTTCTGCCACAAAGCTTGCAGTCTAAACAGACAAGAAACAAGCTATTGTTCCTGCAGCTCACCAGTGTCAGGCCACGCTTCCCTACCCCCTCCTATTCTCAATCTGCCATGCTTTAATAGTTCATAGCTTCTGCCCAGCTGGAACTGCTTCAAAAAGTGGGTGTTTCTGTGCAAGTTAGAGGCAAAAAACATACTGAGATTATTCCAGAAGGGACAGGCCCATAGTATACTCAGGAATGAGGAATGTTATCTGGCTCTCTAGGTCGCACCTTTGCAAGTATATAGTGGTTTCTTTTCATATGTTTTGCATTTTCATGTTGATGTTGCAAAGATGAGTACTTAAGTTACAAAACATCACAGCTAAGGTTGATGACGTATCTTAATTTACGTTTATTCTTTAGGTCATACTATATGGGTTACAGCTTCTGAGTACATATATCTCGTTTTACCACCTATTAAAATTGCTTGCTCATCACTGTTACAAGTTCTCCTTATAACCCCTGCCAAAATGTCTGGGTTGAACTTTTCCATGATTAGTGTCTGAGGGGTTTTGTTTGGTTTTGAGGAGAAACGTATTATTTATGGATACTATTTTGTTCCTGTGAGCTCTCAGTCCCCTTTTCTAGGATGAATTTTAGCATTCTAGATCTAAATCTGGACTCAAACTTTGCACAAATAGCCACTGTGTTAAGGACACATCTTCCATTCTTCCCAAGAAAGTCCCGTTATAAAATTACCAAATTTAAGCACTTGCACATGCTGAACTACTCAGGACTAGTTTTGGTAACAGTCTTCCACTGCCTTCAAGTCTCAACACCTAAAGATACAATATGATCTTCCTAAGGGCTCAGCACAGCCCTGCCTGTATCGCAACAGATGGGACTGGTGAGGGACTGCCTAAGTCAGCACCATCCAGTGCCAGAGTACTCCTTGCTTCTCAAAATAAGGCCTTTCAAAATCCTTCAAAGTGGGCAAAAAGCAATTCTTCATCCTCAGCTTACTTTTTTCAAGACCTTACTCATCCATGCTCCAGGTTAGCATCCATTACATCAGGCAGAGAACTTAGTTATCACTTTCCAGGCTTTGTTTGCAAGAGGGGTTGGAGTTATGCATGCCTAGTTTTTATACAAGGTTGGGATTTTATACACAACTTCATAAAATTCAGTATGTTTCACATGGGGAAAAAAATATGCAATGCTCTTAAACAGAATCATCTATGAAAAAGAATAATATTTTGAATTTGCCATAATAGAAAGGGTCATCACAAAACTCTGCAGTGCATCTACTTCATAGACTAGTCACATAACCTAGTAAGTTGCAACTTTGTCCAAGGACACAAATGCATCTGAAAATTTAGCAGGGGTATGTTACATACAATACACACAAAATATGTTTAGAGCACTCTAGGACTATAGCAGTAGGAAAATGACATCATTAGTTTAACAAGGTACACATCAGCTTCCTAAAGGAAGCAACCCAAAAACCCACAGCAAGAGCAATCCTTCCTTCCTCTAACAGTGCATTTCCCATCTGGATGTCTGCTTACTGTGTTCACAAATAAAGGCTCCTTTAAAGGTTGCATTCTACTTTGCTGCTTACTCTTCCATTATACCTTATGCCTACCAATAAAGACACACGTAGATATGTAAAACTTATTACCACTTTTTTGCTTTGAACACCAGTGCCTCCACCTACAGAGTCTTCATCAGGGGCATTACAGATTAAAGATCTTTATCACTTAGTTTTTGCTTCCTAAAAAATCAGAATTTCTTGAAGAAGTAAAGTTGTAAGAGTGGTGAAATGGCAAGGACAAAAAAACCTACACACACACACACACAAAACAACGGATGGTCAAAAGGACACAGAAATATTTGTTTTACAGTCAGGTTTTCAAGCTGCACTAGGTCCTAAGGTTTGCTCTTTCCATTAATTTTTGCATCATCCATACAGTACTAGCAGACTGCTCTTACACATCCATGGTAGAAAATAAGCTAGAAGAGCTATACTTTTGAAGCTATACTTAGTTCAGACAGGAAGCAGCAAGTTAAAGGCTTGGAAAAGTAGTGAACATCCAATTTTAAAAACAGGACTTGAAAAGGAAGATCAGCATTGCCCAACTTCCAGCTACCAAGAGAAAAAAACCTGACTGACAGATGAAAAAGATCTATTAAAATTGTGACAATTAACTGAAAGGAAGTAGCACAAAACCCAAAAGAAACATAGGAAACGTGATCAGCCACACAAAATAAGAGCAGTAAAATTGACATACATCCTGCTTTGTACAAACAGATACAGCTGTGGAAAATTTCATCAGCCTGGGCAGTCCAGCTGTGCATCAGCAAGCACACTGCTGAGCACCTCTGCATGGAGAACACCCCATTTAACAACAAACCACTGGGCATTATCCAAAGACAACACTCTCATGCCAGTTGGGAAACAAAACAGGCCTGATCCTGCAGCAGCCCTTAGCTAAAAGTAAAACTAAACTCATCTCCCTCATCATCCAACATAGGAGCTTGCTTTTTTGAGTCTGAAACTTGGATAATTGCAGGCTTCACTTTTTTCTCTTTACTCCACACTTGCTGTGCTGGATTAAATGGCAAATAACGGTACTGATCCTCACAGACCCTCAGTACTGAGTTTAATTATGTCATGATAACACTAACAATACATGATCACATACCCAGGAGAAGTTCTGAATGGTTCCTTACTGCTGCTCCAACTTTGCAGCCAAAGGGAATTAACAGTAGGCATTACCTCCCGCTGGCTGGCCCTGCTGAAGTCACCCAGGGCACTGGAAGTGGCACAGATAGGAAAAAACCACACCACCATTTGAGCAAAACACCAAGTTCAATAGCTATTATATTCACAGCCATTGATTTCCTAGAGGCCTAACCCAGATTTTAGTAATCTGTAGCAACACACACCACCAAACCTGAAAATGGGATTGCCTTACTCTCAGCCTTTTAAACAGTTTCAGAATATTTCCCATGACTTTCCAGTACTAGCAGGTAACTTACTTGCAACTTTTGGGACAGAGCTTTTGACAGATGGCAGAGGGGTAACTATTGCTTCCTTGACATGCTGAGAGCTGGAGATCCACTCCCCACGCAACAGTCGGGGAAGTTATTCAGCGGGAAGGCTGCAGGGACAGCACCATCGTGCATTACAAACTTACAGATTTACACCTAAAAGCTGAAGCTAAAGGGCAGTCTACACACAATACCATTTATTTAGCGAGACAGCGAGAGAACAAAGTGGCCTTTTCTGTACTTCTGCCTGAGATTTCTAGGTGCTGTGACTCAACATGAAAGTTAGATGTAAACAAACTGTCAGCTGAAGTCATACTTCATCTCAAGAACCAGCTTTTCATCCCCATTAACATCAAGCAGTTGCATCTCCTGGTTTTTGGAAGGTTTTCCTTTCAAGTGGTCAAACCAGAGCAACCAGAGAAAGTCACTCTTGCTGCATACTGCTGGGACTGAACTGGTTCAGGCCATCGGTTTCCCAGGCTGTACTCTCTCCTCACAGCAATCGGGCTTGTGCTACCTCAAGCTTCCCGCTGTACGCATGACGTAAACATCGCTGACCCACCACAATTAGAATTTGTATTATTTGAGAGTTTCACAGTTTCTAGTTGTCTTCATTCTGAAGAGCTTCAAGCCAGTTTCACCCCTTCTGTATCTTTTCTTTCACTTTGTCTATTTTGAGACAATAAAAGCAGGAAACATCTCATTACATATATGCTCCATGTTTTGTGCAACAGATTCTCAGGCTTTAACGAGGTTAAGCAAAAAACCAGTATATTCTATGGGAAGTTATGGGAAGTTAGAAGTTTGCCAAAAGCCCTTAAGCTGGTCATGAGAAGATGTATGTTGCGCTTCAAACAAATTAATCACTTAGGTTTAAAAATTTGAATCAAAGAATTTCTCACAACTCTTCACTGCTAATCCTACCTGAACCGCAAGAGCAAATTACTCAATTGCCTTATAACTATTTTTAAGGACCAGAGTCCCATGCCAAAGTGTGTCCCAAGATGCACTGTAATCTCCCCATGTAACTATCATAGTGCAAAGAGGAATATTCAAAGAGGAGAGTAACTCCCCCTGGAGCAAAGGAAATTGGGAAATCCTGCTGTTTTTACCAAGCATTCATACAATCTACCCAGATGAGCTGTCACAGTTTTAGCATGCCTTTTTATTTTGGCAAGAACAAAAAAGCCATTGTGCAGGGCAGAAACAGAAAAACTTAGAGTCTCTTTTTTGGTGGTGCAGATGCTGGTTCCCAAACACAGGCAGGCACACGTGGCAGTGCTCCCTTCAGCAGTGGGTGACACTTCTTTGGCTGCTGCCAAATTCTGTGGACACCTCACACTTTGACATCTCTGCCCTGCTGTCACCTTGGGTAAAGTGGCCAATGAACTTAGGGAGTCAGTACACAAGCTCTTCTTCCTAAGGGAAGCAAATTAAAACCCCAGTTTGTCAAGGCCTTTAGACCCCTCTCCCCCAGCCTGGTTCAAGGCCAGCCACTTTGCAGAGTGCCCATTCTCAAAGGGATGAGTTCATCTTTCATTTCAGTGATTGTAGAAATTTTGGTTCAAAGTTTTCAAAGTTGAAATCCAGCCCATTCAGGTTGCTGAACTGCAGTGCAAGGAACTCGGATTCAGAAGCTGCTGTCTCCAGTTCCCCAAAGTTATGCCGTGGCACCTGTTCAGTTTATACTGAAAAATATTAGGTACAGAAACCACACACACCCTAAGTAGTCTCTCAATACTACATTAAAACCTGTTTTCACTTCATCTATGTTTTCCATGTGAAAACACACCATTTCCTCCTGAACACATCCCTGCATTATTCTTCTTGAAGGGGACAGAGCTTATTAGTACTCAGGGAACCATACAAACCTTTAAGGAATGCTTTATTTTTGTTGCACCTACTCCCGAGTTTTACCATTTCATCCACAGTCATTAAATTCTTGCTGTGCACAGGACATCGTACAGCATTAGTTGCCTGCTGTTTACTCAAGTACTTATGATAAACACACAGTCAATCTATGTCAAACTAAGTTAGATTCTGGTTAAAAAAGCACAAAATTTAAAAAAAAAACAACAAACATTCCCAGAGCCAAGTTCAAAGTGCACCAGCTTAATGCCACTGGCTGAAGTTTTGATGTAAGTTAGGCCTGTAATGGCCAAGACTGAAAACACCAGGGCAGGCTTCTCACATGTTTACCTGAAGCATTTGATAGCTCCTGTTTACAGGCTATTTCCTTTTCGTGCCCTGAATGGCGAGTTTTTCAGCAGCTGTGTGTCTTTGACACACTTGGACAGACAAAAAAAGTTGACAAAAAGCCAGAAGTCATCAAAACAATGCAACACCTTGCAGAGAGTCTGGACAAAAAGCTTCAGGTTGTCTTTAACCTCTTCCATGCCACTACAACTGCATTTTCTAGGTTCAAAATACAGTTCCTATTTAAACAGACAACTGAGGAGAAAATCATCCAAATAACATAGTTGGTAAATACTTCTATCTGAAGCCTAAAAGGAGTCCCATTCTGGGGATGGGGTGCAAAATCAGGCACTGTGGCCTTTATAAAACAGCAGGCCAAACAGCGAGCAATGACAGTTTGCAAGTGTTTCATAGGAAAACCATAACGATGGAAAGCATTAACCAAAACGTCCTCCGTAGCAGAAGTAAAATCACTTACTTCATCAGACCTAGTACGCAGCTGTGCCTCCGCTGCAAACACTACTGTGAAGTGCTCTGAACCCGAGCAGCACTTGAAAGCACGGACGGCAAACTGCAGCTGTCTTCACATATGAAGACAATAACCTCATCGAAACAACTGACTAGTAAAGGCTGGACACCCATCAAGTCTATCCTCTGCTCCAGACCCAACGCAGAGCTGCGAGAGCAGAGAGACACAAGCAACAAACGCCAGTAGTCAACTTCTGTAGGAAAAGTATGTGCCTCGGTTTCACAGAGGTTTTCCAGCCCAGCCCAGTCCACTGCTGCCAGGGAGCCTGGACCGTGGCAGCAGCATCCAGCAGCTGCCCAGAGGGGCCGGGGTACGGCTCAGGGCACCCCGTCCGCTGCTCCCTCCTGCCAGAGCACAGCCACCACCCCGCTAAGAGCCACTCCTCCCCTGGCAGCCAGCAAAGCCCTGCTCAGAAGCGGCGGAGGAAAGGGGTTTGTTGGTAAGAAAAAGAAAAAGGAACGGGGCGATGCAAGGATACGGCCTCGAAGGGGCTGCGAGGTCCGCAGGGGTGGGCGGGTAGGCAGGCAGGCAGACGGACGGACGGAGGCGCTCTCCCTTACCTGCTGCGGTACCGCTCTCCTTGCTCCGCCGCCGCCGCGCTCCGACAGCCGCCCGCCCGCCGCCGCGGGGCGGATTTATAGCCCGCGCCCCGCCCGCCGGGCGGCGCTGCCCGCCGCCGCCGCCGCCGCCGCCTCCCCGGCGGGAGCACGGGGCGGGCCGCCACTCGTTCCGGGGCTCCGCCCCTCTGTCCCCGCGCCCGAGGGCTCCCCCCGTCGTTCGCAGAGGTTTGCGGCGGCTACGCCCCGGATGCCCGGTCTGCGCGGGGTCCCGAAATATCACGGGGGAACCCCAGCGCACACCCGCAAGCCCGGGTGCCCCCTTCCTCCAGGTCCCGCGGCCCAGGCGTGTGGAGACTCACCTCTGAGATCCCCTTCCCGGGCAGGCTTCGGGAGCAGTGAACGGCGCAGACCTGCCGCCCTGCTTCCCTGAAGCGTTACCGTGCCGGGAAGAAGGGGTTTCACGCCATTCGGTGGGGAGAGGCGACTGTGTGCGAGGGGTTTGCCCAAGGACCGAACGTGTAGCAGTCTTCGGAAAGGCTGAGCAAAGGACTGCGACAGCGCGGTCCTAGCACAGGTGGTCAAAATCGTGCAGACCTATGCGCGACTATATAAAAATAAGTCTGTTTACCAGATCCTGAATGGCAGTATCTTATACGTTAACATGACTACTAGGAAGGAACTCTAACTGCAGTAGAAAGCAAATAATGCCTTCACACATTTCTGACGAAGTTCAGAGGGTGCAGCGGGTGTTGCAAGTGCTGCGTGAGTTTTCCAGCAAACAGCTCTTTGGCAAGAAGCGCAGCTAATCGTTTATTCCAAAAAGAGGCCCTAGCCTGCTGAGTAAAGAATATCTCTATATACACAGTTCTGCGTGTAGCCACCCGCTAAGGGGCGGGTTAAACTGTGACAGCCTGAGCTGCTTTTTCTGTGGCTTTTCTGTAAAGGACAATTACCCCATGTGTGTGATTTCAGTTAACAACCTCGCTTTTATGGCAGGTTACTGTGACCCCCAGACTGATGAAATCCACAGCATGTTATCATTCTCCCTCATGTAGTGGCCTGAAGAGGAAATCAGGAATTCCTGAAACTCTGTTAAACTCTCTGCCTCTGTTTTCTCAGCTATACAATAAGCTTAATAAGTCCAGTCTATAAAAGCTTGCTGTTATTCAAATGCGTATGATCTTCTCTCCTCCTAAGCCAGCTTCTGCACCTGAGTCAGAAGGGCTGCCTTCAGAAAAAGAACCCTGCAAGTCTGGTTCCTTTTTCACCACAAAATGGCAGGAGACCATGTTGTCCAGCAATAACTCTGAAATATTACTAAGTGTAGATTAAAGGAACTTTCTTATCATGTTTTCTTACGTTCGATTAGTTAATGTCTGCAAGGATGAAAAGTATTTCTAAAACAACAAAATAGAAGCATTTGTCATTCTAAGACACAGTGCTGCTGTGTGTGTGCTTTCTTTGTTTTTTTCACCATAAAAGGTCTAACCTTTTTCATACTCATTTTAAATAGTGAGGCCAGGAAACCAGTGAAACCATCACAAATAATTTAATGTGCAACTGAGGCTATTTTGAAGTCATGTCTTCAAAATTGTGTCATCAGTGGCTTGCTCTGTTGTGGAAGATCTGTCTAGCTCAGTGGCTCCTAAAATTATGGAACAAGTGCAAATGCTAGAAAAAGAAGATGGGCTTGACTAATTTTCCAAGGGATTAATCCTTCCTTCATCTGATCATGAAACAAAATCCTAGCTCAGAAACGTTCAGTCCTTCAGAAAACAGATCTGGGTCAGTGTCTGAACTGTGTGGTTTGGCCCATCCTCACGCAGTTTTTCAGTCTGCTGTGCTTGGCTGCTTTTTGGGGAAGGGGCTGAAAGCTCCAGAGATTCAAATGAAATGAAGTGTTCCCTGTGCACTAAATGCAGACTTTTGCAGTAAAAACAAGTACTGAGTTAGGAACGAACTGGAGAACTGGAATAAAGTGTTTTCTTTTGCTTTGACTTTTGCAGTTTGTTTGTTATTTAAGTCACATGTAGTGTTGGACCCTCAAAAAGGTTGGAGACAGGCTGGTAGAAGCACCCAGGAGTCAGTAGCTGCTAGCCCACGTCAGTAGGAAAGCCTGGGAATGTGTGCATCCAAACTCAGCTTTCACTAGCTCAAGCACTCTTCCCGACTATTTTGCTGGTTATGACTGAGAATAACATGGTGATTTATAATGTCTTTTGAGGGTGACTGGTGGATTGCAAAAGACAATTAAGTCATTCCAAAAATCCAAGCTAGGAAGTATTTTTACTATGTGAAGATGTCATTGCTAAAGTTTGTACTCGGAGAGCCAAATCCTGCTGTGTGCCAGAAAGGTGCACAGCTGAAAGCTTGGAGAACATCATTCCCCTGCGCTTGAAAAAGTGCTTAGAAGACAGGTAGGGAAAACAGGAATTTCAAGGCTTAATTTGCCAGAGTGGCACCACTAAGAATGTAACAGCCACTGCCTCAGTGAGGTTTCACCCTGTGCTGGGCTGCACGACTGCTCACACCGCGTTCCCATCGCAGCTGAGTGGCTCATGTACCTGTATCTGCACATGTACAGACATGTACGCTTTAGGAACCACCGTGCTAGGGAGTTGAGACAAGCTGCCACCCACATGGGCCCACTGAAAACCTAATGGGTACTTCTACTGTAAATACTATTTCATTTAATAAACCATCTTTGTGCAGCTGGCATGTGCTTGTCCTTTTCAGAAGAGCATCTCTATAGGGGGTGGCTGCCCAGCCACAGATGCCCATTCCTGTACCAGTGAACGAGCTGTTCAAACTAACCTGAAAGCACGACCCCTCCCCAGTGCTGTTTGTGGCTTTCACTTCAGATAGCAGCAGAGGTCTCCAGGATTTTTAAGAGTAAAGTAAACAAGGCCATGATTTACTGCTTTATTTTGCTTTACTAAACCGGATTATTGTAGCTATACAATTTGTATTTGTAGGCACACACAAAGACACACCTGCACAAAGAAGGGAAATGGCATACTTCCACGCTAGAGAAAAACTAATCATATGTGCTGAGCAGAAACCTGCCTATGTGTTCCAATACCTGGCAGTAACATATTTCAGCATTTAAATAGCACTTGAAATCCATTAACTAATCAATGCTTACAAGGCTCCAGGGGAAAGAGGGTGGTGCAAATGAAGAACCACCAGACTAGAGACCTGATCCAAAGTCCGCTGAAGGGTAGCAATTCCATCTATTTCAATGCTATGGAAACAGATTTTAATTATGAGACTTTCTTCTTTCCTTTGACATTATATTTCTTGCCACGCCAGCATTAACGCAGGAAATTTTAGTGGTTGTGCTGCAGCAGCAAAGAAGGAAAAAGAGTTGAATGAAGTACGAGCACAGCATTATTTTTTGCAAAAAAGATTGTGCATTTCTTTAGAAAGATCTCTGCACACTGTTTACATTTAAGCAGTGGTAATATTATTAGTTACTGCAAAAGTAAATGGGTGTTCCCTTATTCTTGCTAGCAATACAGCAGGGATAATTTTGGATTAAGCTACATGTTTTATGAAAAATATACTTGATGCTTGCTGGTTCATGTCAAAAGAATTCCCTGTGTGACCCATCAAATACCACACCTCATCCACTGGGAATTTTATTCTACTATAGCCTTTTGTTGTTGCCTTTGGATCCCTTGATGATGCTGACATGCAGCCATACGGATCGGTTGTCCTTCCAAAAATTATCCAATGCAGCTTTGAACCAAGGGCACTGACCTCAACAAAAAAATATAAATGAATAACACCACAGATTGCAGATTCACATGCCCTTGTCATAGATTTGCCTGATATTATTCATATCCCCACAGAAGTACTTATTTCCAGTTTGGAAACTGCTTTTGGCAGGTTTATCTGCTTCAGCAAAAGCATAGATGTGGGGTGAGTCATTTAGTCGGTCTCGCAATATGAACTTCCTGCCATTTGCAAAGGAAGTAGATTTTTTTAATTGTGTTTTAGAAGACCAGGGTTTATCTGTAAGTTCATTCGATGAATGGAGGGGATGGGTGTTGTGTTTTGTTTTGTTTTGTTTTGAATAGGTATGTCCCTTCAGGAGGTTGTTGGTGGAGCCTTTCACCAAGGGGAACATTTCTGCAGGAAGTGCTGTTAATTGGGGTGGAATCCGTGAGCTAAATTCACAGCAGGACTCAGCTGCCGAGTGGCAGGGCTGCCCGGCCCTGCATTCGCCACTCGGGCTGTCGGTCCAGTGCATGCAGACATCTAAGTGCCTAAGAACCGGGTTTCTGAGAAGTCAACATGATGAGTGGTAAATATTAAAGCTAGCCAAGAGAAAAAGCCAAGAGAGACAAGGTCTAAAATAGATTTTATGTTTATTTCCACATAAGGTTTTTGACTGTAAGTTCTCTGCAAGAGATGAATAGCTATGGTGGGCGAGTGCTTTCTCTAGTACTGCCTCACAGTCCGTAACCCACAGATAATGCAGGCATCTGAGGGACTTGGTTTCAGGTATCATACTTACTCAGTTGCATTTGAGCACAGTTCTGCTTACCAGGGAAAAGTCTTAGCCACAGTCTACTGGGTGGTTATATATACCCATTGCACAAAATTTTACTTGCAATTTCTCCTGTTGGAGTCAATGCATTTTGTAAAAATAATGAAAATTCATCAAGCCAGATAGAAAAAAGGAAGAATTTGGTTCTGCAGCTCACAGATGTCATTGTGAAGGCAGGGAGTTAGTTTCATATCCCCGCTGCAGTTGGAAAGGGAATTGGGGCTTGCTGCATACTTCCACTCCTCCTCCAAACAGAAAAGGTTCAAATTGCAATATCTAGATTAAAACCTGTCTCTCACACCAGGAACTCACAAAAAGAGCCTCCATTTTCAAAGCCATCTTTTGTGCACAGATTAGGCCAGCAGGGACTCTCTGAAACTTGCACAAGATAAAACAAAAGGGAAGAAATCTCAGCTGGGGTTTCAGCTGGGATCTAGAGCAACTCCTTTTCCCAGGATGACAGTGGTTTCACACACATCAGGTGGTAAAGAAAAGTGCTTCCTGATTCGGTGGCAGCCCAACAGGGCTTTTAAAGGTCTCCGTGGTATCTGAGTTTTGGACTAAAGAGATTCAGGTGAATTCAGCTTGCATATTCACCACAGTCAAAGTGTAATGCACTGCTCCTAATTATCTGTCCTGATGTAGTCTCTATTTTTCTATTCTGATGGGTTCTTTGTGTTTCACTTCTTTGTCACCTGATTGCCTCTGGGCAGAAGAAGCAGTACAGCACCGTGCACCCTGGCCCATGAAGTACTTGCTGACGGCCCCAGCGGGACATGCGTGGTGACCAGCTGCTCACCTGCCCTCTTGTTTGCTTCATGGTCTAAACCTATTTCTAGAAATCTATTTGGGGCTGCTGGGAGATCAAAGAATTGGTTTTATGGGTACCTGATAGCCCCTTGCATGAGTTTATTTAGTCCTGCTGGCGGAATATTGCGCGCTTCAGACCTGTCCACCTGTTAAATACACAGGTACACACCTGTAAGTACAACTGTATTGAGCTAGTTTCTTTAGGGATCTACAGTAAACATACAAATAAACACAGCTACATCCCTTACAGATGTAGCTTTACCAAGCTGGCATGAGATACTATTCTGGTTTTATTCATGTTGGTTCTTTTCATGGTCCACTATGAGCAGGCAAGGAAGGAGAGAGACCTATTTTAACTGTGAACTAAAAGCACTGCTGTAACCCTACACAGCAGACAGTGGCAGGAAGAAAGAAATGCTGAAACATCGTAAATGAGGGGGGATTTTCCTCAACTCTCTCAGAAGTAGGTGGCCTTCTCCATCCCATTCCCAACAAGAAACTTTGCATTTATCAGAAAGGGTTTGCTCTGGCTAGTCAGAAAGTACTGCCTTCAGCATTAACAGCTACCATTTGACTTTTCTTCTTCTTGAACTTTTCTTTCCACAATGACCTACAAGAAGACAAGGTACACTGGTCACTAATTCAATTTCTGAAGCATTGGATGAGTAGAGAATTTAACAGAGCCCAAATCATGCCCACAGTTGGTCACCTACAACTTCTTGCATGTCTAATCCTCCCCCAGTCTGCCTGGCCTACGGCTTGGGGTGCCAGGACTCTCCATCCTCATTCACTAAGTGGAGAGAATCTTACCATCAGTTGCAACTGCTGTCCTCTGCTGCAAATTCGATGGCAAGTTTAAAGAAGTATTTTTGAATTGTAAATGTCTTTTCATAAAAGCTGCTTTCACATACTAGAAAATGGGAATTCTATATACTCAAGCATTACAAGGAAAACCTTTCTCACATCCACCCTAGAGGCACAGTGTTAGGGACGTTCAAACAGAGCTCATTTGGGGACTGCACAAGCAACTTGAAGGAGACTTTAAGTCACTTATGTAAAAAAGACTTTGCAACAGCTTGTTTTTTAGGAGAAAGGGGTGACCAGGGAGATGCTGGGTATGAGTGTGTGCTCTGATAAATTAAACCATTTGAAGCAAGAGATCACCATACTTGGAAGCCACCAGAAAATCTCCTGATTCCAAACACTTTGGTGCAGGTCACATCAGCCAACATGCTTGCAACTCCCGTACTAACCAGGGCAGAAGGCACCAAATGCAATTTGACATCTTTTTGATTCTCTGTGGTCATTATTTGGCTGAGCAAAGCTCCAAAGCTGTAGTACAAGTGCTCCACTCTCTCCTTTTAGTCCCCATCTTTAGTTACTAAATTTTTAAAGTTCCTCTACTAGCTAGAAATTTGGAAAGTACTTCCCTCCGCCTCACCTCTTCCTCCCACTCAGTCTGGCTGAGGCGTTGTTGTAACACACGAATACATAAGCACAAATACACAAGCACAAATACATGTGTGTGTATCACAATCCTTCCCATTCCCTTTTTCACAGCCTTTCTGAAGGAACATCCAACTCACATCTCAGCTGAACTTTTGAACCCACCAAGGCCAAGACAGATTGAATTCAAGCAACACAGGGTGGTGAGTGCCTATCAGTTTGAGGAGCAACTAAGCAAGTACAAGTCAGAACTCTGTCCTCACTTATGTCTGATAAGGAATAGCTGATAAAAGGCCTGATCATTGTCTAATCTTCCTAATGTAATAATGTCATGTGCCCTCTGCTTGAAAATGCAGTATATGTCCTTTTGCCCTGAGCATGCATTTACATTGCAATAATACTGCCAAGCAATTAACCAAAAGAAAGTCTGGTTCTGCAAGACCCTAAATGACACGAATCACTTGCGATCAGTTAGATGGCTACAGCTGTTTTCTAAAGTTTTTGGTTATAAATGCTGCTCTTACAGCTTTGAACCTCCAGTCAAAGAAGCACAAAGTAATTTTGTTGTGTGGCGCCGTGTACTCAGAGCTGACCACACAAACAGGCCTGGGACCACCTGGGACCACGCTCATGGTCTTGGGCTTCTGGGCATAAAATACAAACACCTACGAGACAAATACCTCCGGTTTCTCCCCTGTCTTGTGTTCAGGCAGAGAAGATGGAGTTTGGCTCAATTCTTACAGAAGTTTTAAAGAAGAAGGTGCCACAGAGAAGACAGGACGCAAACAGCAGTTTTTGATTGCAGTCTGGTTAAGAGGTCGCTTTAGGCATCATTTGACAAAGACTGGGTGTGTAGCCTTTAGACAAAGTAATGGAGGGAGTAGTGACAGAAGAGAGCAATAGGTAAGCTGATTGCAAGCTTGCAGCAAAACTGGACATGCTCTTTTTGCCACCCATTTCAAAACAGTTGCTCAGAAACAAACAGCCAGCTCTAAATAGCAATTCATTCATTTAATAGCTTTAAAGGCTGTTCCCTATTAAACAAGACATGGTAAATCTGTTTCAGATTAGCAAATCAAATGAGTCACAAAAAATCCCATTTTGGTGTTAAGTTTTGGCCTGTACGAGCTGCATCTCAAACAGATGCTGTGCCCATACTGCTAAATATAAAAGGGCCAAACCCCAGTCTCAGGCCCCGACACTAAGTGGCGTGGCGTGGCTCAAGCTTCATGTCGTAGAATCAGCCCTCTGCAGCAGACTGACCCCACACACATTGTATGGCACTTGGCCCTGGCTCTCCTCTGTGCTACAAGTGGTGTCCCTGTGGTCCTAAGACATGATCATTATTTCTTTAATGTGTTTTTGAGTTCAAAGGCTCTTAAATAATCTGAGGGCGGTGTTGCAACCCACAAGAGTGATAGTTTTATGGCATGAAGCTGAAGAGATGTGTTGCATACCCCAGGGTATGCATGGGGCCATATGAGTGTGGAGGAGGTTGCAGAGCCTGATGGAACACCCTTGGGGGTCTGCGTAGGCTGGAGCGTGGTCTTCTCCATACTGCCTGGTGACAGCTCCTGGGAAGAGGCCAGACCAGAACCAGGGAGCAAAATAGCCATTAAGTGCATGGGCAGTCAAGAGTCGGTGTCGAGCTCACACCCTGTGCCCTTTTAGCCTAGACGTGTCCAGAGGAAGAGAGCAGGCTCCTCTGTAGGTTTTATCATCACGTGCATCCAGCTGCAGGTAGAAAGTGAGCAGAGAACAGCCCCTGCAAACATCTCAAGCTTTGAGTGCTCCTCAAAAACTTCTCACTAATGAAGAATTGCAGCAGGTGAAGCACCGCCTCTGCTGGCAGCCTCTGGGTAGGTGGAAAACACTGGGAAGTTTCAGAAGCATTTCAGCTTCTGCCTGAAATTGGGTGCCAAAAGGAAGACAGTAGCCTTACTTCTCACAGCAGCTGAAATTTTTGAAGTGTTAAACAGATTTCAGTTAACTCAAGAGCAACTCCGACAGTTTTTTTTAACAAAAGTACAGACACTCCCATAAAGAAAACAGAACTATTGTATTTTTATCAGAAAGAAAAAGCGAAAGGAAAATGAAGTTCTCAAGATACCACAGAATAGAGAACGAGCAACTGCAATCCAAATCCTACCTCCAAGAAAGCTTTCCTCAGCCTAAGGCGAAAAGAAGGAGAGAGGCTCTTTGCTGTAGGAATCATCCAGCCAGTGAAACCAGCAGAGATGAGTGATTGCCAGGTTGATGTCTATCATCTGCAAAACATCATATCAATTAGTGGAGGTTCCTGACAATTGGAAAAGGGCTGCTGATGAAAAGACTGGCTACGTGAATGAAGAGAGAGTAGTGAATATATGTTGCCTCTGGTAACATTTTTGACACCGTCACCCACAGTATTTTTATTTTCAAGTTGAGAAAGGATGGGATGCATGAGTGTCCTGGATTTGGCTGGGATAGTGTCAATTTTCTTTCTAGAAGCTGGTATAGTGTTGTGCTTTGGATTTAGTGTGAGAAGAATGTTGATAACACCCTGATGTTTTCAGCTGTTGCTCAGTCGTGTTTAGTCTAAGTCAAGGACTTTTCAGCTTCTCCTGCCCAGCCAGCAAGAAGGCTGGAGGGGCACAGGAAAGGTGGG
>JAVKLA010000027.1:45622322-45649095 GCA_034782735.1 Sagittarius serpentarius
TAGGTTAACGATTGGACTAGATGATCTTACAGGTCTTTTCCAATCTAGGCAATTCTATGATTCTATGATTCTATGAAAGCCTAGTTTTCCCCATTTATCTATTAAAGTCATATTCCATAACTGGAAGAAAACAAGCTCACTCTAATGCAATGACTAAAATACTCCTTTCAAAACACTTTATCATGCCTGTACTTTTCTCAGTTGGCAAAATATATTATTCACCCATTGTATGGTTAGATAACCTTGGGCACAAGATCATAAAGGAACTAGTCCATTCCAAACAAGCACACATGGTAACTGGAAACACTATAGCCTTATAAAACAGACTTATAAAACTATAGCCTTATAACTTACCCTAATTAGCCAGTGACGAACCCTCTGGCCCTTTGGTTAGATTTCTTTTTATGTCTGAGCTTTCATCCGGTTCACTCTGGGTGCAGTATAGACACTCATTTTCGGTGAATCAGTGACAGAACCATAAGTCATCCAAGATGACTGACTCACAGTCCCATGATTTTTAGCAACAGACATAGTGGATGGTTTTAAATACGTAGTAACACAATTTCACTGAAATCAATGTTTTGGAAAAAAGCAGATCAGGTCCTCAGAGATACTCCACATATCAATCAGTGTAATGCAGAGTCGAGTCTAATTCACCAGACAACACACCAGCTAGTTATCTGAACCACTTTGATTGGCAGGTCAGCTATAAAAATCTTTAAATCAATTAAACAATTTCACTCTAGGTTCTTTGCTTGAAATAGCTTTAAAACACAAGGTACAATTCCTGCTAGACAGTCCTGGGAGAAAGTAAACACGTTATGAATGATTAGCTAACTTGACCTCAGCTTTCAAGTGTAACAACGTCTTTTATATGGAAAGTTGGTAAACACCAATGAAAACTGATGTGTGACTGCAATTAACATTGCTGATTACTGTCGCTGTTTTGCCACCCACATTCTTTAAGAAGCCACTAGAAAAATGTTCTCTTTTCAAAGCTCATTTAGCAATGCTATCACATGAGGTGCACAGGTCACAGTTTTCACAGTGGCACAGCACGCTAAACTTTCATGCTCTGCAGTATTTTGTGCACAGACCTGTTTTTTTCCACTTGGACAGCAACACACGAGATTTAGTTACTCCTGATTTACTCCAGCGAGAGGACATTCCTCCCCTTTGCCACCAGCTGTTTTATAGCATGAAATACTGTCTGCAGTTGCCAAGCATGAAACCTAGGTGAAGAAGCTCAGCCAGGTGAGGAAGCCCAGGTAAAGGAGGAAGACAGGTTTGCTGGCAAGCTGAAAGCAGTGCTGATGTGCCATAGTAGTGGTCAGTGTCCTACAAGGTGGTGCTTCCCAGAGGGGCCCTAGAGCAGTGGGACTCTGGTGTTGGGAGGCAAAGGGTGGGACAGGGAGAAAAAGAAGGTAAGCATGAGCTGAGCAAGGGGGGAAATGCAGGAAAGACTTTGGCAAGGTCAATGAGCTTAACTGGAGCAAGAGCTTTGAGCACAGGGACAGGAGAATGGTGAAAAAGAAGGAAACCTGTGGACTTTGTCCATTGGCATTATCTGAGGATGCATATAATTTCTTAGTGTACCTGGGAGCACACCGTTGGAGGTACTTTACACGTGCAGGAATCTGGGCAGCCGACACCAGTGGGCAACACAGTGACTTGTTTTCTGTGCTGGCAGAAGCAGGGTTGATATTTGGACTTTGGAAGGGCTCAGAGGAAGTGCACTCACGGACAGCAGTTTCAGAATGGATGGAGATGTAGCACACAAATAATACTTAGACCAAATAAATGTTCAAAATATTTGGTCTTGCTGAAGCAGCAAGACTGCTATGTAAGCAGAGAGACAAGTAAGAAGGTCCCGTGGGCAGATGCAGTTTGTTCAGTGTTTGTGAGTAAGATAGTCACAAACACACTAGACACGAAGGCAGGAGCTTGTAAGATGTGGACGATTTGTGCCCTTCTTAAAGAGCTGCCTCAGGGGTGACTGTGAGCACAAATCACCTCAACCCACATGGAGGCCTCACGAGCATCTGGCCATCACACTGTCCACAGCAATGTCAGCAGAGCCTGTGCCTCAACAAAGTTAGCAGCATCCAGGCTGCCTGAAGCCATGGTAAGCCTTCCTGTCCTTGCTTGGATGAGTTTAAAAACTCCAGTGAAGATGGCCTTTAACTCCTGCTGGGGAAGTGCTTCTGTATTTACTCACTGGATGGCTGCAGAACGTCCCTGTTGAAGGCACTTGGCTTGCCCAGGGAAACAGCCAGACTCAGATGGGCGTACAGAGATGAGACCATAACTCATAGGAGCTGGCCTGGGAGGTCCAAACATACAGCACTGAAGTCAAATACCAAGAGGCAGGAGGTAGAATCTTTACCAGCAGAAAGGAAATGCTTAATGACACAGTCCAGCAGGTTTTTTTCCAGTGATGTGAAGATCTATATAGATTGGAAACAGTCAAAGGCTTTTTTTCGCCCTCTCATTTTTATGAATGAAAAGACAGTCTGAAACTTTCCCCTGTGAAAGACAAAACTGAAAAGACAGATGGTGGTTTAGCATAATGGGACTAAGGCAGAAGAACAGGTCCTCAGAGAGATAAGTATGTGAATAAAAATATTTATCATGCTGAAAATACTGTATTTCCTGAGACAAAAACAACTAGGCAATTCGCATCTTGCATGGCTGCCAACAAGATCTGTAGCAAAAATAATAAATCAATTGTTCACCTTTAATCACTCATGAAGACCAGGCACAGTGGCTCTTTACCATACACAGTCTCTCAATGCCAAAATGGAGGAATATTAAGTCACATCCTCCACAGTCAAAAAGATGCCAACGAGACATCTTTTAGTGTAATGTGCTTGTTGTTCAGCTGTTTCCAAACACTTCGCAATGAATTATTAATTAAAGGGAGGTACTGTTGTTTGGTAGAGCAGATCCAAAGTCTTTCCCTAGACATGCCATTGTCTTTTTCTGTCTTTTCTTGGCAAACAATTCAGTCTTTATGAGTTTCAGCTTGTCTATCTGTAAATAGAGATAACATCTGCACACTAATATATTAAACAGACTTAGCTTTTCCTTCCATTCACAAGCTGTCCATAAGCAGCCTGATTCTGTATGTGAATCATCACTGGTCAACACATTTCTTTACACGTGCTGGTTACAAGCACAGTATTTGTTATCTAAAACTGAAACACTGATAACCAGAACTGTTTTGTCTCACTAATCCAATCTTTTCAGTAGTTAAAGAATATAAAGCTAATCGCTCTTGGGCACACTGGGGGAAAAAAAAGACATTTATAATTGAAAAGGAGGACGCGCTTAGCATGGAATAACCCAAATCCTTTCATTGATATATTATTAAAAATTTGTCGCCGGTATGCTTGCAATATATTAGCGCTGCTGGATAAGGGTCGTTTCTGACTCCAGGGCTGCAAGCAGAGCAGTTCACCACTACCTCACTCCATTCACGGTTCAGTCCTAATGTCACTTAGCATGTGACAGGGAGAAAGAAAATCATAAATGTTCTGTACCCATTTGAAGAGTAATGATTAAAATCCCAACAGAGAGCCAAATCCTAACTTCTTCTGCGCAGCAGTGGAAGAATGAATAGGAGCAAATAGACTGTTCCTTCCTCCACACCAGCTGGAGACTTTCCAAAACTGGTGCTTAACAGAGTGGTAAGCAGAACATCAATTAAATAGGACATGGGCACAGTTCGTACACCATGACCTGGAGAGGTCAAGCTCCCAGCCCTATGCTGAAGCTGAATTGCTGTGGTGCATCTTACAGGCAGTTTCCCATTGCCACCTCACTAAGCAAAAAAAGGGCAAGCGCTGCCTATACTTTTCTGCCTATTTCTGTTTTTGCTTTTTGTAGTGCTAGTCAAATTTAAGGGCAATTCATGCTGTGGCCTTGGGAGTTGTGGGAGTTGCAAATAGCGGACAAGAGTCTGTGTTTATTTTGTATCTCTGGGTTGATAAATCAAATCAACTGTATTCCTTCCATAGAGAGGGGAAATTCTTATCATAGCGTATTACAATCCCTCACATTGCCACAGATTTGATCTTTAATGAAGTTGTCTTTAAAGAAACTGGCACTTAGACTAGAGTTTTAGCAGTCTCTGCACTGTACCTGTTCTGGTTTACTGCACTTCATACAAAAATGCGTCTGCAGATTCCTACAGATGCTGCTCAGGCTGTAGGGCTTCAATCAGAAGTGTCTTTTAGAAAACCACCAAAATAACCAGGGTTCTGTTTATTTATTGCAAACATGCTTGTTTTAAGCTGAGTGCCTTAAATATATGCATAATCAGAATAAACTTGTGAGGCTGGAAAGTACTGTAACCTCCATTATATACTTAAGGAAACTGAGGCAAGGACAGTCTAGCAGCAATATTCCAAAATAGCACTTAGCTCCCCAAAAGAGAACTTAGACAGAAATTGGGTGTTAAACTCAAGGAGATATCCACAAAACAGCCCCTAAATAACTGTAATACTTAGGAGTCCAGAATTTCCATGAAATTACCTTCAGACCCGCGGACCGCGGCACTGAGGGTGTCTGCAGCAGGCAGCAAGCACCGAAGCCATCACGGCTCCTACACTGACAGCGCTGAGCCCCCGCTGCGACAGCCGCAGCCACGAGCCCTCAGCACCAAGCTGGGCGTGCACGAGTGCACATTTTGCCCGGTGTCCTGGTGTCAGGGTGCGTGCAGAGGGACTGATGAGCATCACTGCTCATCTAGCCCAAGAGGATGCTACTGTCTCTGGTGGAAAGGACATACTCATGGGAGGAGACGTTAAAGCTGGGACCAGTGGAAACAAAGAATGGGAGAAAAACAGTCTCTCCGCTCCCCTTGAGGATGTACTGCCTAAAATGCAGGATTCAGGGAACAACAGGGAGTGTGAGAGAGAGCGAGATGCTCAAGCCAGTAAGGATATCTCCTGTGTCTGAGCAGGGAAACCACTTTTCTGTTTCCTTTTTGGGTAGTTAATGCATTTTTCTTAAAAAGAGTCATTGGACAAAAAAAGTGATAGCAGGCACATAGGACCCATACAGAGTGATTTCCAGGGAAAACCTCATGTTAACCTGGAGTAAAAGCCACAGGGGAGTGGGAGGGGAAAGAGAAACCTCAGTAGAATTTTGTCATTAAAAGCACCAAACCAGTTTATGTTCAACCACAAAATATTGTGTGGCAAGAAGATTATGTCCCAGGGAAAGCCATGTCTCTGAAGGCCTTTTGTACACCCACAGTAGGACTTTACACCACCCTGTGTAGGAAGGCTTCAAGCTTTCCTTGGGTGGCTGGTGGCAGTATCCCAAGTCAACTGGAGGCCTTCAAGTTCAAAACAAAACAGAACAATCCCTTCCTAGGGAGTTTCTTCCCGTCAAGCATTTTTGTGAGGAGTCCAGCCTCTCCCGAGAGATCTGGCAGCCGAAATCCAGAAAGCAAATGTTTAAGAGCTTCCTTCGCCCTTCTCAGTCGCCTTGGCTGCTCTGGCGAGGCGGCTGCTTTTACTGTGTCCAGGGTGACTTCTTGTGGAGGGCAACAAATCCCCCGGACATGGGGCTGTAATTCCCAGGCCTCTTTGGGCCGGCAAAAGGAAGCTTTGGCATATTTCAAGGCTGTCAGCTGAGGCCAGGGCTTTCTCTCTGAGCATGGATGGCCAGCCCAGGACTGATTCCTCTTTGATTTCTTGTTTGTTGCCTGATGTTGAGCCCCTTCTCTTACAGAACAGGCTTGCAGAGCCATATGCACCTCAAGGGATTTTCACACAACACCACACCACCCTAAAGCATCTTCTTGGGGAGGGAATTGCAATGAAGCACAGAATGGGGTTTCAGTGACGGCCACCTCAACAGCCTCACCGATTCAGGAAAGGGAAGTTGGCCAAGATCTCTAGAAGATAGCTTAGCTGACCATGTGCATAGGGAGGGAAAGTTCCTCTTCTGTTTCAAGCAGGAGGACTGACCTCCCTTCTCCCTTCCCTAAAGTCATTTCACTTCCCAGGGCACCGCAGGGGAAGGAAACCAGCCCTGGCAAGGGCAGCCAGCCTGCCCCAGCACCGGCTCTGGAGCAGGGACACGGCAGGGCTGGTTCTTGCTTTGGCTCCTCTGTCGAGCTGGGAGATGACCACCGTGCTGACCAAGGGGAAATCTTGCCAGCTCTGAAACTGCTGGGATCACCATATAACTGAAATACCCGGCGCTTCTAAAATTGCTGCATGTCACAAACACAGCGTTCTGTTCTCACCAGTTTTTGTGATTTCTGTTACTTCACATGTTTGACTCTGACTGCTTTAACCACTTGCTGCCCGTAGTGACAGCAACAGGCATGGGTGAAATCTCAGCCCCAGCTGCCTCTGATCTTAGGAGAAAAAGATCCCTCATGTCACCTGGAGATCTCAGAGGGTTTCACAAGGATTTTAAGGGTGTTCGTCCCTTACATCTGTCTTATAGCGGGATACACAGAGCTCTATAGCATCAACCCAAATTCTCCACGGACACACAAAAAGCTGCAGAGACCTGTCTTGACAGACTCCTACTCACCTGCCAGCCTACCAGCTTCTGCTGGGAGCATTGGGCTTTCACAACTCATCCACCATCCCACTGGCTTTCCAGTATTCTGGAATACCACTTACCCTTTTACCAGCATCGTCCTTTACCAGCTTGTGTAAAATGGGCAACAAAAATGAGCTGTTTCAGCCTCATTGGTCTGACTGCTTATGAGATCAAAAGTGTCAAAACAATTTATGTTGAAATTATAGTTAAGAGAAATTGAAAACTTACCAAGATGATGAAGACATCATTTTTCAAAGTATACCTATTTGTTCCTTACAATTACATGTATAGCTATTCTATGTGTGCATGTGTGTATATTATATATGCAGGTAAATAGATACACTTAAATATATCCACGTATGATTTGCACTGCAACGACAAAATCTGTTTCTTGAACTTGAAGCATTGCTGTCATTCTGCATTGGCCCAGATCTGGTTATCGCAGTGAACTTTAGGGGGGCATAATTTCTACCACTGCAGGATCTTTGAACAGACTGAAGCAAACTCTCTGCTTGCACATTTTCATTTCATGGCCCATTATCCAAGAGTCTGCAGTGCCTTGCTTAGATCTTAACACTGAATTTTATGTACACACCTTTGCATCTACACACATTTTGCAATCAAGTCTATACACCAAAAGGCATAGAGCTGAAGCTTTTACAAAAACAGTGGACCTTAGCTGATCCACAAGCATGTCTACAGTGTAATATCTCATCTCTCTGCCATGCTCTGATATTGGTATTAGACAATCATCCCCCTATCATGGTTAGAACATAGAAGAAAAGGAGAAATACGGAGAAACTTTAAAGTTGTTTGAAGAAAAGTAGTCTGAATTGCCTCTTAAGAGATTTTTGTTTGGTTCACAGATTTATTTTGTTTTATTTAAAAGTTCTGTTCTCTCTGCCACAGAGATGTTTATTTAACAAGGTTGATGCTTTCTTTTTCTGAAGTTATAATTATATTAACATTTCATACTGAAGATTTAATCCAAACCACATTTTTTTTATTCAGGCAGTGCTATAGCCAAAGATTATTTCTTGGCTTCAGATATAGCTCCCTTTAATCTATGGGTCAGATTTTCAACAGCTGTTTTATATTTATTTACACCTGCTGACTAGCAGGGCCATCCTATCTAACATGCTGAGGCCTAAACTAATTGCCAATGTCTCATTAGACAACTGCATAGAAAATCCAGTCCTGGTATTACTTGTTTGCACAGGTCTTGAAAGCAAGGGCAGGGAAAATAATATTGTGATTCTTTACATTTAAAATAACATTGTGATTTTTTACAGTTATTATATACTGAGCCAGATGCTACATTTTTTTCTCCTGTTACTAATAGCTGATTTCAGTGATACAATATAAATACCGAAAGCAGAACCTCTCTCGTTAGGCGTGAGTAGGGTGACCAGCGCTGCAAATAACACAGACAGTCCCTGCCCAAAATGCTTATGGTCTCAACAAGACAGTCACAGAGCAGACAGTGAAAAACATGACGAAGGAGCTGGCTTAAGGGACAAATAGCTATAAATTATTATAATAACTATTATAATAATTTGCTGTAATTACATAAGAGACCGTTACCTGTTTGACGATACAGCAAGCATTGGTTTGTTCTCTGGTCAAAAAATACGTTAGTGACAAAAGAGTATCCTAGCTGTCTTTCCTGGCTTGTAATGCCAACGGTATCTATTCAGCAGCTGACTCTAATAAAGTCATCTGGCTTTTTTGAAACAAGCAGGAGGGGAGGGCAGCAGCCTGGTGGGTGACCTCAATTCGCTGAGCTGCAAGGCCGGTTTTTTAGACTCCCCTTTTATAAATGCTGCAATTATCTTCTGTACATAATTCCAGTTACAATTCTGATTGGAAAATGGAGCTGCTTAGGGGAGCTTACAAGATGACATCTGTTCAACAACAGACATCTGTGCCAAAACAGCAAACCAGGGCTGCCTGAGGCAGGGCGCTCAAGTGAGATGCATGCACAGACCCACATCTGTATGGGTTGCCATGGTCCTTCTTCCAGCGAAACCTGTTTGTAACCCAGACCAAGTTCACTTGCACTCTCTGCCCCATCCCAAAAGGCATCCCAGCTTCAGTCATTAAGGAATGCTTTAAAAAAGGTCTTATAAAAGAAACCTCCTTGACTGTGATGTCCAGCAATTCCTTAAACAAAATTACTTCGACAGACAGCCATCCCTAACCCAGCGCAGAGAAGCAGCAACAAGCTTTTACAACTAGATTTCAAGTATCTTTTGCTGAATCTTTGGACTTATTTCATCTGCTTTTGCTAGTAGATGACTAGTAAATTAATTGATTTCTCTGCTAAACCACCTCCATCCTACCCTGCTAGCCCACACCTGCAGTGTCCCTGTCTGGGTGCCAAGAGCAAGCCCACTAATTACACATGGGTCTATTTGCCCCCACTTAAGAGAAGTTGGAGCAAGCAGCCCTTCCAACCTGGTGTTGCTCCAGCCCAAGCCCTTGTCTTGTGTGTAGGGCTACTTGGTGAATTATAGACAACTCCCACTGAGTTTTATCATACTTTTGTTTGTTCTTCAGGTTTAACCGCACAGGACTTTCCAATTCCTGCCTCTTCTTGCCTCTGCCAGAGTAAAGCACGGGTTAACAGCTGTGAATGGAGTCTACATCTAATGACTCATAAGCGCCAGCAAACTGGCTGGTTCTGCCTGTAAATGGGTATTGCAAACTATTGCAGTATGTGGCCTAAGTAAAATGAAAAATATTCTCCTCTCCCAATCTTTTCTTCTCCATCCCCTCACTACCGACAGAGCCAAATTATGGCATGACTGTTTCTCCTTATTCAGCCAAAAGTCACAAGATCTGCCCCTAAGCTAGCATAAACTTCTAAATGAGGAAACAAAGAAAATAGAAGTGTCCTGGTTTCGGCTGGGATAGAGTTAATTTTCTTTCTAGTAGCTGGTACAGCGCTGTGTTTTGGATTTAGTGTGAGAAGAATGTTGATAACACCCTGATGTTTTCAGTTGTTGCTAAGTCATTTTTAGACTCAGCCAAGGACTTTCCAGCTTCTCAAGTCCAGCCAGCAAGAAGGCTGGAGGGGCACAAGAAATTTGGGAGGGGACACAGTCAGGACAGCTGACCCAAACTGGCCAAAGGCATAGTCCATACCATGTGATGTCATGCCCAGTATATAAACTGGAGGGAGTTGGCCTGGGGGAGGTGGGGATCACTGCTTGGAAACTGACTGGGCATCAGTCGGTGAGTAGTGAGCAATTGCATTGTGCATCATTTGTTTTGTATATTCCAATTCTTTTACTTTTATTATTATCATTATTATTTTCTTCCTTTCTGTCCTATTAAACTGTTCTTATCTCAACCCATGAGTTCTACTTTTTTTTCCCAATTCTCTTCCCCATCCCACTGGGTGCGAGGGGAGTGAGGGAGCGACTGTGTGGTGCTGAGTTGCTGGCTGGGGTTAAACCACGACAATAAAGAAGAAAACCAAAGAGAAACACCTTTAATACTAAGACACTTTTGAATAGAAAGATTATAAAATGTCCAAAATTGTTATTTATATGAAAAGACATTGCTCTAAGGACTCTCATCACACGGGATAGATGAGTTTCTTTTTCAAGGCTAGTTGAGAGGTGCAGTCTAGAGCACACTGTCATGTGCAACACAGTAATACCTGACATAGTGGATAATATGAGGAAGCTTCATCAATGTGCATTGTAAAGAAAAATTGCTGAACTGCCTGAAGAGTCTGTCCTGTCCCCACACCCTCTCCTTAGAAGCACTCAGTGATGGGTGGTTCTAAAATTCACAAATCGTGTCACGGCACACACCCTGTCATACCTGACCCACCCTCCCTGCTTCAAGTATACAGCTGGCTGGCAGTGAACAGGAAATTTAAAATACTGGAGAGACCTGAAAATGTGAAAGTGCATCATTGGGCTCACCCCTGCATTACCTGCTCAAATAAACTCTTTCTGAAGGCAACGTGCCAAATTTGGACAAATGCCTGGCTATGCCTTCTGCTGGACCTGAAACCTTCTGAAATCAGAAAATGGGGAATGAGGAAGGAAGGAAAGATTTTTTTTTAGTTCATTTTAGTCCTCTTCCCTATCTGGTTGGTGATCCTCCAACTGTGTAAGGACAGGGCTGTGGGACCAGTCTTTGTCCCAAAGTCCGTGTTGTCTACATGCTGCTGTTTCACTTTAGCAGCTCTCCTGAAAAGGTCTGTTTGCTGTCATTTCCCCATGCTATTTACCATGTGCACTACAACTGTCCTTAATCAGGACCAGAACCCATTAAATTGGGCTCTGTGTGAACATGTACAAACAGCAATTCAAGACTGGAAGAATTTGAAATTTCTGCCAACCTGAATGCAAAGTACCTGCTGCCAACAAATTGCGAATTTCAAAATATGATGGTCTGATTTGCAAATACAAGCCCTCTATCTCCAAAAGTGGGCAGATCCCCTTTCCTACCACCTAACCAACCCTGACAGTACTTCTCCCTGCAAATTTTGGGGCAATATCTCCTGCAAAGCCAAGTGCAGGAGAGCCTGAGAAGATCGGGTCTCTCTGAATCTTACCTCTGCTAAGAGACTGTAGAAGATTATCTGTGGACCTGAGCTTCAGATAAGTTAGTTGTCAGCCAGCAGATTCACTGAACATTTTGGCTGGACCATTGCCCAGCTGCCTGCAAGAAACTGGTTATTATATTGTCCCTAACTCAGCCTCAAGAGTTCGGAGTGGAAGTGATTAGACATGTGAGCCGTGGTTTGGGAGATATACTTGCTGTCTGCCAGAGGACGTGCAGACAATCACGTAAAGCAGAAATGCACACACTCACGCAGTACCGTTGTTACCGAAGAGATGAAACTCCTATTGCAGCAGCCGTGACTCAGAGCAGCATTTGCATATCCTTGATCAAGAAAAAATAAAAAAGGGACCAGGAGCTGAAGAAGGGCTGGATGATTAGGAAACAGCCAAGAAGAAGAAAGGCATATTCAGAAGTGGGTGAGGCTTTCCTTGCCTGGGACGTGCTGCTTTGCACCTGGAAATGTCTGCCCGGGCACAGCCCCGGCACAGCCCACTCTCCTCCTCACGTGCAATATTCCCACACAGGCTGATACAAGCAAGCAGGGGCTGTGGGATCTGGCTTCACCTTGTCTGGGTGAGGTAAGCCTTTGGGGACCTGTATTTCAGCAGGAGGGAATTATGCACGTAATGGCAGTTATCTGCACCCATATTTTTACACCATTAAGCTCAAAGATGGATGTTTAATTTCCCCTTACTCTGGTTCCCAGGAGTTAGACATTATAAGGCTGTTGACTTTTGAGATTTTCTGTTAAAAGCATAATTGCTGAAACCCATGAGGTTTGAAATAAGATACTGTATTATTTTCACACACCCACATACACACAAAGCAATTTTACTAACTGAAATTAAGATTCTTCCCCTTAATTAACAGAGCCAGTATAAAGAAGGTTACTATTTAAAGTGTAAACTGAGGCAGGGGTGAAAACAGCCCCTTTTGGAGGCACAAGTAAATGTCGAAATACTTTTCAAGGCAGCTCATTTGTTTAACAATGAGATCAGTATAAAAGGGAGCACCACACTTTCACATCGGTGGAAATTCTTTTCTCCCTTACCGTGGTGACACACACATATGTCCAGCTACAGAAACACGTAACTGAAGATGCTTATGTTGAAAGAATTCATGAGGTGCAACGAAGCATGTTTCGTTTCTGTTCCTAAACAAAGGGACTGGATCCCACTGTCAGCTGGAAATCTCATCACCAGGGATGCCTTTGGAAGGAAGGGTAGGGCCCTGTTGTGACGGGGGAGGGAAGGGATAAGCAGCCATCCCAGAAAGGCTTTAACTAAAGCAGTCTTCTGAGGAAGAAGAGGCAAACACTTGTGCAAAAGGCATCTGAGAAGTTCCTTTACACCACTGATGTCATAATGCCAGGTCTGGATGCAGGTGTCTGCCCCAGGATGTCCCCACATGCAGTCTAGCATGGCCCAAGATGAAGCATCTTGCCTGTCTCAAGACGAAGCACCTGCGACCTGGCCAAGCTGGAGCGGTGTCTGGGGGGACAGGGTTTGCTGGGCAGCCGGGAAGGCTAAAGGACACCTGTAGAAGATCTGAATACGTTGACCTGCCTTTGTGTGTCCTTCTGGCCTGGGTAGTAGAGCTGCTTGCTAGATCCCCTTATAGCCATGGAAAAGGGGGCTTGTGAAGTGCCTCAAGCCTGTGGTTACTGTCAGAAACCATACAGGTCCAACAAAAGAGGCTCCAACGTTGCTGCACACCTCCATGCCACAGCAGGTTTCATTCCCGCAGAATAAGCAGCATTTTGCACATGCTGGCAAGGTTTTCTGGTTCAGGACTGGGTGCTCTGTACCGTGTGTGGTTTTCAGTGAGTCCACCTCAGCTTTTTAGATCTCCTCCAGAGATACCAGGGTGCCACAGCCCTTACAAAAGCCATCCTCTGATATAAATTGGCATCGTACAGCTGGTGTGGTGTGAAGGCCATAGGGTCAGGCAGCTTTCAAAGCACTCTTGGCAAAAAAATGCGTGGAACAAATGTGAGAAAATGACTGTCTAAACTATCCTAGAGAGTTTAACACGGTAGTAACTGAAAACTGGCAACTATACGGCCTCACAGCCTTCCTGTGAGATACTGAAATTTTTTGGTTATGGTGTTTTTTTGCAGATGGCTTTCTCAAGATCGTCTTACACATCCATGCTGGAGCAGACAACAAAGGTTTTATTATTCCCACATTCTCCTTTTTGCTGTAGGCCCTGGACACACATTCTTTTGCCTCCCAATTTAAGTAGGTTAGCTTTATTTCCTAATGTTAATGCAATCTTTTCTGTAAGGGAATGTTGCAACTGGATATTGATTTGTTTAAAAGAAACCAGGTCATTTCTATTCTTCATGAACCTCATCTTCCCTGTTGCTCCAGCAGAGCTGGAGGATGGAGGATCTCCCCTTTCTCTGTCGCACCACAGTCCATGTTTCTTCTCAGCCTCCGCTGGTGGCAAGTCCTTCGCTCCACCGTGGTCATCTTTCTTATTTTTGGGGTTTTTTTATGGCCTTTTCCCTTTCTGTGGGTGGCAGGCCTATTCCTCCCTGTTCTCTTTCTGTTCTTTTCCTTCCTTCCCTTTGTGGGGCCTTTGAGAATAATTTTGGCTGAAGACTTCTACAAGAAACTCAAAGCGAACCTTAAACCGCAAGAAAAACAAACAAAAAGTCCTAAGATTCAAACCTTAAGGTTCGGACTCATTTAAGGCATGGAAACAACATGGAAAATTGCAGTCCAATGCCCTGAAATTTAGCAGCATTCCCAGTAATTGGAAAGAAGGTTTTAGAGCCAAAATGCCAGGTCAGTGTGAAAAAACAGAAGTGGTCCCAGCTCGACCCATCACTGTTTCCATGCAGTTTGACAGGAAATGCCTGCTCTCCTGGGCCTGGTCACCCAGCACATGAGCTGCCTAATTTTGCTTGGGAAACGGAAGCAGAAATTGTGACGGTTCATTTCGGCACCTTATTGTTCTCATCCTGTACTTATCATTTGCTTCGATTTTTTTCATATATAACAGTCCTTTCCATCAGACTTTGCTGTTTGTCATGTAGGTACTTATTAACCAGCCAAAGCTAATCATTTGGACATCAGTGGCTTGGTTTCTTATCTTGAACATATATTGCGATTGCATTTCACACGCATATACAAATGCACGGGCACAGCAGAAAAGCAGATCCTGCTAAGTCTGGAAAAAATACCTCCATTTACAGACAACATGCCTGCAGGCCTCCCTACTAATGCACTTTTTCACCACAATTTCACCGCAATTTCTCCGCAAGAGGAGAAAAAGCTCTGGGGCTGCTTCATTTTTAAATGCACAGATCCTATCAAAGACTCTCGAGAGCCACAGACCAGTAACTGTCGGTCTAAAAGGCAGCTGTGGGTTGTTAGTAAACGTCTGTGTCCGTGCAAAATACACATTGTAAAAATAGGACTGTGCACATCGAGTTTTGTCAGCAGATGCTCTATGCCATAAAAGCACTTGCACGTTGGTGGTCCTCAAGTCTTTCCCATCCTCCATCAAAATGATCAAATTTCACATCCTGGGCCAAGATTATGGGCTTCTCCTTACAATGTCCCATACTCTGTCACGCATTGCAGCACTATACCCTGTTCCCATCCTTTTATCCCATGTGCCAAGCTGATGGATCCTGTAATCAGGTCATCAGCCACCCCAGGGTGGCATACCTGACTAACCAGGTAGACCGTCACATGCAGGGTGTCATCTCTTTGAGCTGGGGGAAACCAGGCAGTGTGCCGCAGGTGACACCTACCCCTTCCAACCAAGCCCATTGCACGAGCCGGCCCTTCACACATGTGCCTTGCCACATGGCTCTGCGTCCCACATGCCGCAGTGGGTCCTTTGGCACCTTCCATCAAACCCTTCTGTATGGTAACTGAGGCTGAGAAAAACTGCTGATTACAGGGGGCAACCTCAGAAAAAGGGGAAGAGTGTGAGGGCTGATGGCTCAGGAGAAACTTGGAGAGGGCACCAGAGAGGGATGCCAAGCAGAGCACCCCAGACAACATCCATCGATGCCGGAAGGCGCCCGGAGATGGTCTGCTCGGAGATGTGAGTGCAAGCAGACCTGTGGCTGCTGCAAACACAGTTCCTCTCCTGATGGCATGGATGGCCAGCTCAGCCAGGGCTGGCAGGAGGCTGCTGAAGAGGTTGTGAGTAAACAGGACAATTCAGCCTCTCTATTTCTCTACCAAGATCCTCTTGCCGAATTGTCATTAAGAGTGGCAACGCTTTGGCTACTGTGTGCTTAGGAGGAGGCAGCCGGTGATCTGAGTGACGGCAAGATCTGTCAGGGCATTGCAAACCTGCCATCACACGGAAACCTTCCCACGGAGGGAGGGGAGGTCTGGTTGTGCTCCTGCTCTCTTATTCCATTCTCCCCTCAGCGCTGGTTCCTGAAAAGGGATCACATGTGTGAAAGTACTATTATTAGTAAAGCTAACTGCATTTTTTCCAATGAAAAGGTTCCATAAAGCCTCCCTTTTTTCCCTCCCTCTCCACATGACTTTGATTAAAAATTTTCAGTGTTTTTTGTCTTCTTAAATAGCAAAATGCTTCATTTTCATTTCTGGAATCCCAAAGAGTAATTTTCATGACATTATTAAAACGAATATAGAAAATACAGATAAATTTGGAGGCCAGATCTGCTTGTCAGGATTATGTTATATCTGTCCTACAATAGCGCATTTACGCTTATTCTGAAGATTGAAACTGGCGGTCCACTTAAGCTCTTTCACGGATGATTATGGCAGTGCTGCTGAAAGCAGGACAGCAAGGCCTAAGCAAACAAAATGCATTTGAGCAAAGAAAAGCATAAAGAGCAATGTGACACAGAGACTGCTGTTCATTAGCAGCGCTGTTCAGGCTAGTCAAGCACCCTTGTTGGGTTTACATGATGGATGCAATGAAGACAGTGGATCCCATCAATCTGTAAACCAGAGCTGCATGGATGGGGCTGGCTGCTGCTGGCAGGTTGAATCTGTACTGTCCTTGGACAATTACCTGCTTTCCTACAACTTTCGAGCACCAAAAGGGGGCATAAATGAGTATAAAATACATTGCCTATGAAGAACTAATAATAATACAAAGAATACAAATGTTGACCTCAGGTTTCAGACACCGTGGGGAAAAACATTAGTGTCAATGGGAAATGTAGTGTCTGATTGATATTGTTTCAATCACTGTATCCATATTTGCTTACAGCACAGGTAGTCAGGCTCCAAATAATAACTACTTTCAGCCTAAAAAGCCACATCATCTGTGACTGCAAAGAGGCACAGCTGTAACTGTAAGGCTCATGCTTTTGAGGTACTTGGTAATTCCAAGAGAGGGGCAGGAGGACTAGCCGACACACACGGACATGGTGCATTTAGCCAGTGATGACACAGCTCATGCTGACAAAAACATTTTATCAATGTTTTTGTGTGTATATCTTGCCTCTCCATGGAGAGTTTCGTGGGCAATATTACTATTTTAGTTCACATTATGAATCTTTCCCAATCTAGATCATACATCGACATCAGCAAATCTCTGTATTTTAGATCTGCCCTACTCTGGAAGTGCTGGGGATCATGGGGATGTTTCCTGATGTGCTTGGATGAAAACCACATCTGGTCTGGCCCCAGCTTACATGTGTTGGCCCTTCACTTCAACCCTTCACTCGCCAAAAGTCAGGGTTCTGAGGCTAGGTGTACCGCTCAGCTAACACACTGAAATGTCATGTAAATTCGTTCTGACGGTTTCCGATGGCGTTTCGCTGTGCTGGACGGATCCAGGATGCAGCTGGCTGAGGCCTGGCTGGGTGATGCTCAGTGTGTCTCAAATGTGGACTTCCTCCTGCACAGAGGCTGCTGGGTGAGGGGAGCCCTGAGCAAGGGATTGGACTGTTGTTTGCTTGTGTTTGGAGGATCAGATGTTTGTGTCTCCATTAAAAATAAACAAGAATAGCCCCAAGAAATAGCTGACTCCAGGCAATTTCTCTCCATACCAGAAGCAGAAATTGCAAGGCTCAGGCAGCCATTAAATGATGTGTGCAACAGGCCATGAAGCATTATGAGCTCCTTGCTTTTATGTTTTTTAAAGATCTAAATGTTTGAACTCACCTCAATCATCAGAACGTAGCTGGGAGAAGGACCACAGCAGGCCAAACAGTGTCCGTCATTGACCAGCAGACCAGCTCCTGTGCAGCAATCTCATGACTTGGAAGCGCTCGCTCAAATGTATTTGTTACATGAAGCATCGACGTGTAATTCTGTTTCTTTTGGATTTTGCTCCTTATACCGTTTATAATGAAGATTAAGGAAAGAATATTGTTTTAGCCAGGCCACAAGGAATCTGAGATGCTTTTTTAAATCATAGTTCTCCCTACAGATTTGCAATTATTTTTGCTGGCAAAAAGTGATTTAAATTTTCTTTTTAATGAAAGAAGGAAAAAGCCTATTGCATTTCATATTTTGCTTTGGAAAGTGTCAAAAGCCCATTATTCTGTTCTACCTTCCTGCTATATGCTGAGTGTTTATGGGGAAGAAGAGTTGTAGCATATCAGATTTCAGGGAGAAAGTGAACTTCAGGTACCTTGGACACGTTTTCCTCTTTCGAAGTACAAAACTGTCCTCTGATACATCATTTCTCAAAACAGGATAAAAACATTTTGGATATGCCATTGAAAAACTTCAGCTTTTACCTCCTGTTTTTCCAAGCATCAATGAGTTTGTTGATGGAAAGAAATTCACTTTTTATGCAAAAGCTGTGCCTTGCATAGGATGTGGAAGCTTCTCAAATAGGCATGAAAAATCAAGGTCCATTGCTTTGCCTCCTGTCAAGTGACGGGTTCATTTTAGGTACAGGAGCAGCACTTGCGGAGAGCAGCCAAAGGAGTGGCCCTTACCCGAGCTGAGATGTGGTGATGATTGTGTCACTGGCCCGTATTCAGCTGTGTTTGCTGCAGTTTGCGGTGCCCTGGCAAAGCAAAGCATTGCTTCTTGGGGAGGATGGGGGCTTGCACAGCCTGCGATGTCCCTGATTTTCTTCTTGGTGAACCGATGGCATTGTCACTCTGGCAAACCTCACCTCTCCTCCAGCTGTTTGGCAGCTTAACCACATCGCACAATGTCACCTTCTGCCCCAGCTGAGCTCATTTGGCTTCAGCAACCACTGAAGACCTTCACAACAGACTTGGGGTGCTGGTTAATAGAGATCTTGGGTGTCAAACTAAATACTGGTAGCACTGGAACTGAACCTGAGAGTCCTGACACACTGAACCAGCCTCCCAAAAGGATTTGCTACATAGACTACAAAAAAAAAATAGCCAAATAGCAGACCAAACATTACCAAACCAGTGAATCACAATGTCAAGCTCTCTCTGTTTTACTGTTAATTAATTATTGCGTGTACAGTGTTACTGATTAAACATAATTGGAGCAGTTGTACAAGGGAATATCCTGTAGACTACTAATTAAAACACTCTTTGGCCAGGGGTGAACTCTTCTGAAGAAAACAGGGACACAAGACTGGATCACACTAATCGGTGGGCTTCTGGTTAAAGAGCAGTGGCAGTTTGGATGTGATTCATTCCAGCAGTGTTTGACCAGCTGCTTAGGCTGGCATCGAGTCTAAGCAAGCCAAAGGAGAGACACTTCAAGGTGACGATTCATGCTTTTTTTAAGGAAAGCAAACAGATCAAAGAAATGAGGGGGAGGGAAGAGCAAAACAGAGTAGCAAGAAGTGGAATGGACATCAGGAAAGGGGCAGAGCCAAACTGTGGGAAGCTGTAATGTTCCAAAAATGTCACAGGGCAACGTAGGAGGATCAACCATGGAAAGGGCAGGGACCCTGGTCAGGCAAGTCCCAATGCCACCTGCCGATATATGGCTGTCTCTTGTACAGCCAGACCTCACAGCCGAGAAAAGCAAGGAGTTGCCCACATTGTCGGTCTTGATAGGGCTTAGGTTTGAAATGACACTGAGCCCCTTCTGAGCAGAAGTTTAAATGGGACAGCAGACACAACATGGAAAGCATAAAGTGCCAGAAGTTCTAGGTGTCAGATGCAGCAAGATTATTTTGAGCTTCTCTTGGCCCTTGTGGCACTTGGACCGTGATTTCCCCTTTGTGTTCATAATCAATAAATTAAAAAGGACATCTAAGCTTTAAAAAATATCAGTAGCCACCCTAAAATGCGGTTGCACAATTCTGAAGGCAGGATTTTACTGCAGATTAAATAAACAGCTTTGCTAACTACAAACCCTTCCTTTATAAAACAGTATCAAGAATGAACTGTTTGTGGCAGCCCTCCGGTCAGGTGAATCTATTTAATGAATAACAGCTATAAATATACACTCAGCAAAATTTCACGTAAAGGCAAAGGGCTTAGCCCTTCCCAGGGCAGAGGCAGTGGGGGAGTTGTAATGTTGATAACTGAAACAAGGTCAGATGTTTTTCTTAACGACTGCTGAGAGAGCTGAGTTGCAGTGCAGGGTTGGGAAAATCAAGAGTAGCTGGGCATTGTCTCTTTTTTGGACCTCATCCTGTGTGATCTAAAAGTGGAATTCATCTCTGCTAAGAGGCACATCAGTAGTTTGCAGGCAACGCAGAAGCACCTATTCAAGATAATCCATCCCATCCTTAAAGGAGTCTCTAAGAGGGGTTGAATTGTCCTCCTACGTGTTTATTTTCTCCACTGATTACAGAGGGAGAGTACAAGATTAGTTTGCATTAGATACCACACGTTTAGGTAGGCAAAATTAGGTAATCCCATCCTTGAAAGTCCTTCTGTGAACTACAGGGAGAGATAATCTAAACCCTTTTATGTGAACAGATATTATAGTGAGACCTAGCAGCTAGTGTATAAAAGGTGTGTGGAAAGCCTTTGGTTACTCTGGCTTAAAAATTCTGAGCATCCTACAAGGTGAGAACAGAGTGGAGCCCACCAGGTCCTGCTCTGCATGTCCACAGTGAAGAACCACACCGTGCCAGCCAAAGGGTGCCATCCTTCAGCATTTTTGTCACGACTGGAAGAGCCAGATCCTGGGCTGTTGCTGGGATTGCGAGGCATGACCTCAGTATAAATTAAAAATCAGGATCCAATTAGCCACGGTCTCCAAGTATCTCATAAAGCAACCAATCATTTATTTTGTAAAATTTGAAAAATAAAGAAAAACCCCAGTGATGATACTAATACTTGTTTGTGCCTGTACTGCTACTGCCAAGAAAAAAGAGGATCTGCCTGAATGGGGATGCCAGAAGCTGCACTGTTTTGCCTTTGTGCAGCAGGGAGCTGCGTGGATGTTTTGTGTCTTTGCACGGAAACTTAACTTTACTCTCAAAAAACCCCAGCCTCTTTCAGTTGTTATTCTGAGTGCAATACTGCCCACCACCCAGGAAAAAGTAAATGAGAGTCTGCGCATTGACCACGGGATAGAAGTCTCCATCTAGCTGCCGTGGAGGTGTTGGAGTTGCAGCATCAGCTCACACCTATATGTGCCGCCAAGCTCCAACCTCACGCACCCACCTGAGCTTATGGCTGCTGCACGCCCAGGTACTGCATGGGACCTAGGTGTGAAGGGCTGCGAAGAATTTGGTGCAGTACCTCCTGGGAGGGGTCTCTTAGGGAAATCTCCTGCCACAGTCACATTGAGATGAGTGGCTAGAATTAGGCTGCTGAGAGTCCTTCAGAAGCATTTTTCCACCCCTTCTTTTTGCAGTGAGGGCAGAATTCCCTTCCCCTCCCACTCTCTCTCTATGGTATTTGCACAGATACTTGAGATGAGGGTTTTGTTCAATACCACCCTTATAAAAAATACACCCAACACTACTTAAAACCTCAATAAAGTTTAAAAAAGAGAAAAAAATAGTAAGCCTTTACCTGGACAAAATCAGAGTAAGACATTCTTATATCTTAGGTTGTAAATGAACAAGAACTTTCTTAATACTTTTAATAAGATGATCAAATTTGAACAAGAAAGAATGGCAGTTTGGTAATTTGTGATGTGTAAAGTTTTAGGAACAGTTTCGAAACCATTGTTATAAAAAAAATCAATTGTTTTTTTTTTACAATAGTTTCAGTCTTTTAAGTACATTTTGTTTTAATACCAAGTTTATCTCATTTAAAGTATATTAAACACAGGACTGTAGTCCATTAGCAAAAAAGAGTAAAATTAAAGCATGGTAAGAATTCAAATGGCCAAATTAAAATTTAAGATAGACATAAATGAAATCTGGGATCTGTATGTAAAGGAATTATTTTGACTCCTTATTTCAATAGAGAAATCTCTACATTAGAACAAATATCCTAATATTTGAATTCCTTCATCTAAATATACTGGAAAACCCCTCATACCCCAGACACTTAGACTGAAGAAAATTTGGATTTGAGCTAGACTTTGAAGCTGGAAAGTTCATTCACAGAGCAGAACTTCATAAATGAGCAGCATGCCTCCCTGCAGTTGTTGCTTAGGTGTCAGTTCAGTTTATAGAAAAATAAACTGAGAGTTTGTTGTTGATCTTATCCATTCCCACCCTATCCAATAAAGGACCTGTGGGCTAGAAACAGATAAGGCTCCAAAACCAACCAAAAAGACTTTCTACTTTTGGGGTACTTAAACCCATTAGACTTTTCAGGCATGATTTCTTGGTGACTGAAGGCACCCTAGAAAGCACCAGCTGGAGTGGCACTTCTGCTTTGGATCAGGTGTCATGGTTGAGGCCATATCCTCCAGCCTTCCTCTTCTGGCTATATATACTCCTACGTCTTTTCCTCCTGTGGCCAGACTGCCCATCCAGAGGCATCTAGGCTGAGTTAGTTGTGTTTACATCCTTCCTAAACTCATCAGAATCCAGGAGCTCAGCAGAGGTTTGCTTGCAAGACCCAGTCCTTTAGGCACTCTCAGAGCACATACAATGCAGCAAGTGTCCCAAGAAACACAATCAGGGATACCCTCCTTGTTGGGGGTGGTCTCTCCATGTTGACCAGAACACTGAATAATCCCTTTTGTTGCGAGTGCCGTCACCATTCTGGAGTTAGATGTGCTCTTAGCACTCTGTCCTTTGACAGTATGGCTCGATATACTATCCTATGGTGTCTTGGCATTTACTGGTTTGAACCACCAATCGGTTCATCAATTAGTCAAATCTCAATCGGGACTCATGAGCCTACATTTCTTGGGAATATGCTTTAACCGTTGAGTGTTATCTAAAAGGTGGACACCAAAAGCATCGGTAATCACTTTTTAAAAGGCGTGTCCATACTTTGGTTTTGAGAGGGGCTTGATTTTTACAGGGTGATGAAGGTCTTGCCTGGGACACAAAGTGGAGCAGGACCCTCAGGGGACTGAGCTGGTGCCCAACATAGTTTCAAGACTGCAAGTGAACCTGGGGGCATAGGTACCTGATTGCTTGGGCAGGGCCGCTGAGTGCATGTGCAGAAGCTGATCAGTACACTGTTTAACTGGGCAGTGCTGAAGGGTTATTGAACATCTACAGTTACTGAAGTCCTGATTCATATGCCTTGATCCTTTTTGCCAAAGGTAGAATTGACTGACCAGGACATGCAAAAAAATTTCATCTGGGTGTCTGAGAGCTGCACAAAAATACAGGAAGTAAACAATTTGCACTGGAAGATTAAGATGACCCAAGGCTCCAATAAATGCCTGACAAGATTAGATTTGATTTTTCTTTCCTGGGGTCAAGCTGTTCTTTGTTTTGGCAAATTTATTTAACCATACTAACCTCCTCAGAGATATATATTATGTACACTTTCCATGTACTGCAGCTAAGCCCAGGTCATCCTTTAATATTGTATCGTGAATGGATACCTCCTTGTTTGACCAGTGAATAACCTCCCACTCCACCCCGAATAAGTATGAAGTTTTCATCTCTGTGGCAAGAGGATTTACTATTATTAGTTCACTAGAAATATTGCTTTTGTTGTATATTTACATAGGTGTATAGGCAGAAGGGTGTGAGCAGGTATGTGTGCATACACATGTGTGTGCATGCAAGAGAACTCTGTTAAAATTAATTGCCTTGGCTCACAAAACCTTCTGGATCTGTTTACATTCCTGAGGCAAATTCCGTAATATATCTGTAGTTAAACTGTTCCACAGCCTCTAAATGCATGGCTTTGGTATGCTACCCACCTTCCCTGCACAGGGAATCGCCGAGAACGTTTAGTGCCTGCAGAGAATAAATGTGCCCCTGATGCAAACACAGCAGCAACGTGTTAATACGCTTTGCTAATACTACTTAATCCTGAGGATAATGTATTGGATTTTCTGCATATGATCTTAATATAGCATTGGAAGGGGAAATCGTTTGGTTTAGAGAGTGCAGAGGTGAGCAGAAGGAGGAGGAGGAGGGAAGGGTTTAAATAGCTTCAGTAATGACCTCAGTGCTGATGGGTGACTCCCACTCACATGAGGAGTTATGCTGAGTGTTTGAATTGAGCAAGATTTGGCCCAACGTGTCAGAGAATTTGTAGTGTTACGGGCTGGGCAGCGCCATTCAAGATAGAGGTAAGAAGCAGTTGTACTCCTACAGGAGAGAGGGTGCGGGGTTCCTTCCCCAGCCCCCGAGGCCGTATCAGTGCCATTCCCAGTGATCTTTCAAGGCCAAAAGTATTAGCCGAAATATAAAGGTTTGGAAAATAGCAACCAGCCTCGCTCACGCATCCCCAGTTTTCTCTCAGCAACCTGAGAACTGACCCTCTTCCATATAGGTTTGCAAATCAGGACAGGGCAGTCCCATGAGGACCATGCTGTCCTGTGGCCTTAGATAACTGAAATGGGGACCTCCATCTGCGTGGCTGGCATGTGTGCAGCACAGGGCAAAGATGCTTATGGGTTCTCCTGTCTCTGCTGTACGAGAGAAAAAGAAAGGCCTGGAAAAGATGAAAGAGAAGTGGATCTACAGCTTCAAACACAGTGGCTCAAAGAAAATGCAGGACACAGATACCTTTGGGCAGAGTGCTGGGCTGGAAATGCAAACATGCATCTGCACCCCTTCTTTTCTGACTCCTCTTATTTTGATATGTAGACTCAGCTCTGAGGAATACCTTGTTCCATCATCAATGTGATGGAGCGCATGCACCATTTGGCCAAACCTCTCAGGCAAAGCCAGCAGCAACATGCTACAACCTCTCAAAAGAATGTATGTATACACCTGTTTGCTTTTCCAAAGTAAAGATCCCATCAAAAGACTCAGTTATGCAAGAGATATTTTAAACGGAGTAGCAAGGTACTGCTGCAGATTATTTTCTTCAGCTTACCAGGCTTCCTGGTGTTGGAGGCTAGTATTCGGGAATGTGATGTTCACCAGGATGGTGAGTCACTGGAATTTATGCAACAAGTGCTTTACATAACACCTTGCCTGATTTTTTAATGCAAGGTAAAGAAATGAAGAAATCACTTCAGTGTTATGGAAGTATATATTTGTTTTGGGGAGAAAAGGTCACTTATATCTGAAGCTCCTTTTGTTTTGAGCATTTGTAAGACTAAACACTTTTTTACTTGGTGTTGGTTATTTTTGTACTGGCAGAGCCTAGAAACTCCCACGCTGCTGAGAGCTCTGGGGTGCAGAGTGCAGGGAGGGCTCTGTAGTATCTCTCCACTCCTTTCTGGTTGTTTCACTCATCATTGCAAATCCACAGTCCATCTTCACAAGCAGCTGCAACCACTGGGGCTTTCACATATGGTTACAGCTCCAAGCTGCTTCCAGCACCCTCCTTGACCCCAGCCTGGTGCTCCTTCCACTGCATCGTTTTGGAAATGGAGACAGATTGAACATTACCTCTTTATGGTGAGCACAGCTTGGAACAGCACCATGGGGAGAGCGGTGAGCCATGGAAAAAAATACCACACAAGGGAAACAACCAACCAGACCTGCACCAATGACAAAAACCAAAAATACTCCACTGGTAGGTAAGGGAAGAAAGCTTCTTTTTCTCAGGGTACTGGTTTGTAGTCATATCTCAAAGGACCTGTGCAAAAGGAATAGCAGTTGACTGCAATCATGTATGAACCTGTGAAGGAGACAATGCTAACTACAGTCTTGAGCCTCCTCCTTTTGGGACCAATGTCTGCTGATTTCACCTTGTACATCTCCAAAATTAGAGCTGCCATCTTGATACCAACCAGGAGACAAACTACTGTTCCTGCTACTGTTCAGGAGACACTGTTTACTAGCACACTTGGACTCACTTTCTCACATGTGTTTATTCAGAGCAGTCATGTGCTTGAGCAAAGATGAGTGGTGATTTGTGATGTCTGCTGAAAACCCCCTGAAAATCAGTTATTGATTAAATTCTCGTCATTTGTCATAGATTACTGTGCTAAGGGAGCTCTGAGGCACACTCGATGCTATTTGCCTGGGGATATGGCAAAGCTTGGTCAACACTATCCTGAAGTTAAGTACTGCTTTATTGTACTTCGGTTTCTGCTCAGCAGGTGTTTACGAGAGTTCAAAATGTAAACATGAAATTTTTACTTTAGATAAGAAGACCTATCCAGAAATATGTGATAACTACTCAGCCATTTGTGTGTATCTGCCATCCTGTTCCCTTGTCGCTTTGAAACATATGTCTTTATCTCTCCTTTACGTTTTAATGGCGGCCATAGTAGTAACCACCCTGCTTGCTGCATAGAGCTGCGTGCAGGGAGCACATTGCTCAGTGCTGAAACACACATGGTTGTGCAACTGCAACACTGAGAGGGATGAACAAGACAGCAGACAAATAAAACTCTAGGGTGGATTTTAAAAGCTACAACTCAGCTGCTGGTGCTGCAACTTGTACCTGTCACCCCAGGACCCCAGCTGGGAAAGGATGAGGGAAGAAACAAGGTCAGATTGACTCCCGTCTCAGCAGAAGCCACGTTCACATCAGTCAGTGTCCCTGCAACTAAGTGTCAGCCTGTAGCGGAAAGCCTACACCGCTTGCCCAACCAAACCACTCAACTGCATCTTTTACTGGGACAGCGCTGCCTCCAGGGGCTCCATCATCTTGTCCAATCTGTCAGGGTCTGACCAAAGATAACCTATTCTGAAGGACACTAGTATCTTGAAACCTTAGACAGCTTTCTCAGTCTGCCCGCTGACCTTTGCTGAGAGGCCTGCTGGGAGTGGACACACATTTATTGAGACCTTGCACTGCATTTCTCAGAAGCTGAAATGTCCTGTAACATGATTCACCATTCTTTTAAAAAGCTGCTTCAGGCTGACTCAATTAAGGGGAAGTATTACTTCCCCCATGTTATTTTTAACCAAAACAATGAACATTATTATACCCTTTGTTGGATCTGGTAAGTATGAGTGGGAGAAAGCAAGTCACGAGTTTTACTTACTAGACAGATTGTTTGATTGCCTCTTAAAAGCACCACAAAAGCTAGGACAGCAAAGCTGCAGCCCCGGCTGTCTTTCAGGTTTTGCATTCCTCCAGAAGAGGAATTACCACTTGCACTGATGGACAGATGGATGGGTCATCCCTGGGTCCCAGAGGATTAACCCTTTTGCCTTGTTTCTCACAAAGACACAGGACCAGGAGGATGTTTTATGTTTTAAAGTATGTCTCTGCCGTTTGATTTTTCAGGTGTATTTTCAACGAAAGAAAGAAAGA
>JAVKLA010000027.1:45649195-45665727 GCA_034782735.1 Sagittarius serpentarius
AAGAAAGAAAGAAAGAAAGAAAGAAAGAAAGAAAGAAAGAAAGAAAGAAAGAAAGAAAGAAAGAAAGAAAAAGAAAGTGGAAAGCAAGCAAACCAGCTGAAGACTTCAGGTGTGGTCAAGCTGGAGTGTTCATTGCTAGGCAGGGAAAGTGCTCTTAGGAGTTTCTGTGGCTACAAATGTCAGAGTGTCATTTCACGAGTGATGTGACATCCATGCAGCTCTTTGAATATGAGAGAGAGAAAGCCTGTATGAAGAGGTAATATTTCCACCTGTTGCAGTTGGGTAAACCGTTCCAACCTGCAGGCACGCAAGTAACCCGGAGAAGGGTTTGCAGACCAGAAGCACCCTTTGACTTTTCCAGCTGTGTCAACTAAGCTGATAAAGGCTGTCTCCCTTCACACTCCTTGTCTCACAGTCTAGTTTTGTTGTTCCAGTATCTGTTGAACACAGCTGCAAGGCTGATCTCTCTTTACTGTTCCCTTTCCTGCCTGCCCTTTCCCACCATCCCTCACCCCATCTTCACGCTCCTGTCCAGAGATGTCCTGCTCCACAGGGCAGGGTGGGCTGAGACAGGACCTTGCCGTGACAGCAGTGGCAGTCCTGTCTCTGGTCCTCCTCCATCTCCTTACCAATTGCCTGCTCACTCATGCTTGTTCCACGCTAACGGGCTGCAAAATGCTTCTTGTCCTCTCCCTTCTGACACAATTTCTACCCAGAAGTCCCCTAGGCTGGAAAGCCTCTGCTGAAGTCTCAGTGCTGAGACAGTGGCCAAAATTCAACAGGGGAAAAGGTCCCTGGATCTCCTGAGACCTGGGTCTCTTGATCTTTGAGGGCTACTTCCTGCCCAGGTGTTGTACAAAGCAACCCCAGCTCCACCAAACAACGCTGAATTATGAAAGAAAAGGCCATTTGGAACTGGGGATCCTGATTTTTTTATTGGAAAAGCGAACAAAACTTTTCATCTGAGGTGATGTTTAAGGGTTTTTTTTCTTGGCACTTCTATCTGAAATGACAAATTCTTTAATCACTCTTTCCTAGGATACATTTTGAATTTATTTGCATCTGCATTTTCCCATGAAAGATGAAGATTTCTCATAAGATTACCAGCAGGCTGTAATCACAACCACACAGTACCTGAAGTCTGATGCAGGTGCAGAGTATATGCTCACTTCCCACAGCATGCGTACACACACACACACACACACACACTCCTCTCTCCACCACCATGCCCCCCAAAAGGATACTTCTCCTATAGACTGCAAAGAAAGAGATTATTAATATTAATTTATTATTAATTAACAATAATCAATATTTAATGCTACGTCCTTGGTAGACTGCTTGTGGTAGGCTGGATTAGGAGTCTATGCTAGTGGACACATCCCACCCCAGTGGGATTCATGGAGAGCAGTCACTGGAGGAAGGCATTACTCTCAGTAGTATGGCACCAAGAGCATCTTCCTTGCTGCACTCAAAGAGCAGAAGATCCCACATAAGGTATGGGAGGAGACCATAGGCCAGTTCCCTACAGATACCATACCAGATAACACTGAAATACTTTACATATTCAAGCAGGACAGACCCCGGGATAAGTTTGATCCACCCAACAAGTATTTCAGGAATGCACTTGGGATCCTGCAGGGAATAGCCCAGCCCTCAGCAGGTGAGGCCCAACCTGCTTTAAATGGGAAAAAACTTGAGACAGAGTCCCTGGGTGGGAGGCCAAGGCACTGGAGCCTGAAGAAAACACTGCACTGAATTGCAAAGGGTTGCTCTCGGTGAATAAATCCTGTAAGGTCTGATGGAAAATTATACACCTGGAAGGAGGTTTTGAAATGTCTTCTAGGAATTTACCTTCTTGCTATATATTTCACAAAAAGCTGGATAAGATACTGCATTCTTGCCTCGCTGCAGACAACTAAATGCTCTTGAAGTCTGCGGGGAATTTTTTCAGGGAGGGCAAAAAGCCAGGATTTCATATTATGGTATCATTTTTAGTGCACTATGCAGTGTCCACAGAAGTGACTGTTTCTGTCACAGCTGGGCTTGGTAGGAAGCTCCATGCTAGAAGGGGTGGTAGGACCTGCCTGCCTGGTGCTGAGTAGGACCGAGATGTGGGGGACTCCCAAGAGCCTGGATGGAAGGCAAACTGGCAGAGGAGGGTGGGGAAGAAGAATTTCTTCTTCTCCTGACACAATTTTTCAGTTTCTTTGGGTGGAGTTCTTAGGAGGGATGAAAACAGCATGGCTGTCAGAAAGCTTGTGAGAAAGCCCACTGTAGGCTAGATTTATTTGCTAGGTAACATCTAGTGCAGGTAACCTGTAAGCTTCCTTACACTGAAGGTTAAACATTTCTCTGTCTGTCACTGAAATTCAATTTACAGGAACGCTAATTAATCCTAGTTGGGACTCTCAGTGCAAACTGAGAGGCTTGGGGCCATATTTTATATCTTTTATCCTCCCAGAGAGTATTTACATTGCAAAAAGGTCAGGCTTCTAACAACTAACACTGGGGAAGCTTTGCATTTCTGAAGGATTTGAATAGTGCTATTCTAGCCCATTTGCTGTAGGTTTTGTTTCCACAAAAATGACACAATCATCATAAACAGCGTTTTTTGTATGGTATTGTGCATGCCTTGAATTCATATGGTAATTCCCTGAAGCATCTGTTCCTCCATATTCATAGGTCCTTTGAAGGATCCCAGTCTACATGTAGAGATCTTTGCATCCTAATATTTCCTGAATTCTGCCATAGATGAAGAGTTTGTTTCTCATATGCATGCCAGTAAAATATAGAATATATTAAAGATACCTCAGCTAGATATCCTCTGAAAGATCTTCCTAACAGACTTCCTCTTTAAAGGACTTTTTGGAGGATGGGGTAGAAGGAGTATATAAAGCACTCTGTGAGGAGCTAGGTGGTATTAAGTCTGCAGCTGTCTTGGGAAAATCTGGCGTCCAGAAGCAGGGCTGGCAATGCTGACACAGAGTGATGCTCTCCAAAACCTGGTTAAGTGCTTTTCCTCTCCAACAAACCTTTTTCAGGCATAATTTAGACTGAAACTACTTGCATATTTAAAAGAAATCAGACTGCTGTGTAACAGTGTCTTTTCCAACACCGGCTTCCAGTGCAACTGCTGATTTACAGCCTTTGGTAGGGTTTATCTGGTCGGGGAGCCGGTCTGAGCTGGGCCCACAGTGCTTTAGTGAAGAAACAAAAGGAAAGAAAACACTTGGCAACTGATAAGCTCCTCAGACATCGGCTGTTAAAACAGAAGTTTTATGCCAATAGCTGAATTAATACAATTTGTTATCCTGGGCGTTACTGAGTTTAGCTCTTCTTTGATGGAGTTGGTGCTATAGTTATGTGTTTGGGCACTTGTATACCAAAAAGGAAACCTGGGCTTCCACTGACTGCTATTCAGTTTTATACTGTCATTTCTGAACTACAATAACATCCAGTTACTCAACTAGTCTGGTCACAAGGCCAAGGCTTCCCACCCCAACTCACACAGGATCATGCTGTTGAGTAAGAAAGATGCTTAGTGCAGGCCAGCAGCAAGAGTGGTAATCACATGAGTTTCATCTGGAGAACATCTGTTTTCCTTTCAGCACACAAAGATGCAGAGGTGGAGATGTGAGAACAGACACATCCTCTTGCTCCGTGTCCAGAGCATCAATAATGTTGTTATGCTCTGTTTGGGGATGGAGTACATTTGAGACTTGGAGAAGCCAAGAAGATACTTTCTTGGTATGGGGAATCACAGCTAATCCACCCCAAACTCAGAGCACCCCACTCATTCTAAAATCAAATCTACAATGTGTTACTAATTTCTCAGACTCTTTAGAAATCCCTTACTCCTCTGCCGTACTCAGTCTCCCTGCTGCTAAAGCAAGACCCTCCTCCTAGTTATGACCCATCAGGAGGCAGTGTCTGGGTGGGGATTTCATGTCTTCCCTCACCATTGTCTGCTTTTTGCTGCTCTGTGAAGATGGTGTCGAATAGAACATTTCAGTTTTGCTCGACTGTTTTTCTACCAAGTGATCAACTGAAATCCCCCACAGCAGGGATTTGCCATTGGAAACTTGGGCAGGTCCAAGCTCAACTTCTAATAGCAAGAGTGTTCAGACCATTAAAGACAAGCTTTTCTTTCATTTTTTTTGATATTCTAAATTGCAGCAAAACAGGAGATGCTACTGCTACATCTATGTGTGAAGGGTGATACTCTGTTCGCTACTGGCACCTGTACAATACCTGTGTAGCTAAGAGGCCTATATCCTGTCCCACACTTATTTCCTTAAGAATAACATCACCTCTGTTCCCCTTTGTCATGTGCTCAGACAGATTTTTTTTCCTCTCCAGACCCCAGGCCTGCAGACTTCAAGGAAGGGATTTTCAGAGGTGACTTAAAAGAGTTTGTCTTGAATAATCCTGACTCTCTTAATCTCTTAGCTCTGAGTTGCGACGTGCTGTGCTGTTTTGAGTATCAGTACATGTGCAACACACAAATTATAGGCATGGTTCTGGTATGAGGAAGCTGATGTGTAAATCAAGGGTTTTTTCTACGAAGCCACCCTTGATGACAAAAGAATGTCTTGCTTTGGCTAGATGAGCAAGGTGAGTCATCAAATGTGATGACTTCATTCTGCCCACACATGAGGCAGTGTGAAGTGATCTCGTCTTTTGCTTTCCTTTTGTGCCGGAAGGCAGTTTGGAGGGCGAAAGATCTCCCACATGAGTTCAGGGGAGTACAGGAAGTTTTAAAACAGAAGAGAGAAGGAACCTAAAGAGATTCATAGGAACGACTTAGCAGGAGGGGGAAGAGATGGACATTGTTTTATCAAGACAAAGAACTAATATCAGAGAAGGTGAAAGGCACCTGGGAATTCAGACAACTGTCATGGAGGACATGACCTGAATCCCCCAATGTTTTATTTCCTCTGGGTCTTAATTTGTGGTTTTTATCACACTGATACATGAGGAGAAATGATGAATTCAGAAACCTAGTGTGAAACGCCTGTGTGTTGGTGCTTGTGCATACGTGTGTTGCATATTCTCCTGTATAGCTCCCAGAATAGCAATGGTGGTAAAAGCTGTACTGACTGTCCAGGGCAATCTGAGGGCTCCTCACCAAGCACAGGAGGTGGTGTATGTACAAATACTAAGATTACATTAGGCCTTTGGGGGTGTGCCTGGAGTCCAAGGCAGGGCCAATGACAAGTTTCTGCTGAGAATCCACTTTGGCTTAAATCAAACTGAGGTTTGGGGATGCCTTGGATCCGGTGAGTGTCTGCTCTGGGGAACAGGATGAAAAATGGACCTAGAAATGCCCTTCAGGTGGTTATCAGGAGCAGTCATCTCCAGGCTTCTGCTCTTGGACTCCTAGTCCTTGTAGGTGTAAATGCACAGTTGGGAAGTTCTGAGTCTGGCATTGGCAGGAACTGGAAATCTGTTGCTTGATTGATCAGTTTTCTCCATGTCTGGTTTCAACTTTCCAGAAATAAAGCAATTATTAGTAGCACAGGAAAGGAAGCAAGGAGAAAAGTGCAGGCAAAGTTGAAGGTTAGCAGGTTATAAACCTTGCCAGGTTTAGTGAGCTCCAGGCTGAGCTGTGTAGTGTTAGGAAAGTAAAGTAAAATTTTAACCCAGACAAAAGTCCCAGTGGTGAATCAGCAACTGATTCTCTAAAATCACGTCCCTGCAAGCACATCTATCTAAAACGTCCCTGCAAGCACGTCCATCATGTCTCAGAGGAGTGGGTGATACCTTTTCCTGGGACACACACCTTTCATGTGATGTTTCTGAGTTCAGTGCTAAAAGAAGAACAATGCTGCCTGGCATGTTTCAACCTGCATGAGCTTTGAGTATGTCATTGCCTCTGATGAACTGTTCTCTTTCATCCTCCCTCTTCCCTTCTTGCTTGTTTTTGAGAATTAAGGTCTGTGGCCATAAAAGGTGCTTCTGCTCATATCGGTTGACTACAGGTCCGGGTGTGATTTGTTTCCATGTGAACATATTGACATGTTCCTGGAAGAGAATGCCTTTTCTTGAAACGCAGATAAAAGGAGTACCTGTCTTCAGGCAAAGCAAGCTATGAAGAAAAACTTCCCAAACACAGCAAGTTAGCTTTCCTGATTTGCAGGTAACGTGCCCCTATACACCTGGTCTGCCATGAACACTGTTTATCAGATGATTTCAGAACAGGTTACAGTGCCATCTATTTGGGAAAACTCAGTGGGAAATTAGTGGGAAACTAAGACACAGGGAATTTACTGCCTTGACCCTTGGCTGTTGCAGCCATCCAGCCATTCTCCTACCTCCACTAACAGCATACAGTCTGTATGTGCTTATCTCGCCTGCAATCACTTGACTGAAGGCACCCACCAGAAATAATGACATATTAGCAATTGAGCAGAAAAGATGAACTGGTTGCACAAGCGCTAGCTGAATGTAGATAGAAATGTACGAAGTCTTTACTAGCTTGTTAACAATCACTGAACAGGGCAACATGTCGGTGGTTAACCACTGGCCTTTCCCAGCCATCAGGAAGGCTGATGCTACATGCTCAGGGTCTGGGAACCTGGAGGGTCCCCACAGTTACAACCTAGATGCCCTTGGGCCAGGCTCTCCCCTCACTGCTGGTCCACCCGTTTCCTCCTGCAGGTTTTACTATGAGAAAGGAGAACGTGTGATCAGTTCTCGACGATCCCTGCACGGAAGTGCAGCCTCCCCTTCACCATCCAAGCCCCCGAGAAGCAAGTAAGCTGCAGCACTGCAAGGGTGGCTTGTGCACCATCACCCTCTCTCCAGATGCTCTGCAGATTTCCTTGCAGTGATCTCCAGCTTGGACAAGGAGGACAGATCTGGGAACCTCCACAGTGACCACACCACCAGCAGCAGCCCCTTGGGACGTGAGCTGAAAGTAGTTTGCGCTGGGGTGTAGGCAGGCACCAGTGACTTCCTGAAAGCCTCAGCTTCTGCTACCAAACAACTTCTGTTGTCACAGGAATGAGGTGAATGACCCACACAGGTCAGTGTGCTACCTCTCAGCCTACTCCCAGGAGTTCTTTTTGACCTTAGGTCTTGTCTTGCATTCGCCGTGCCCCATTTCCCAGGGCCAGCCCAAAGTGGCAGGCAGTCACTTGCATCACCATGGTAAGGCAAGAGATCTGCCTTTCGGCATGTTTCTGGGTACATGCAAACAATAAGGTAATTGCCAGTTCAAACTTGGATGCCTCCATTCAGTGAGGTGCCACCTGGGCATATAATTAGAAAACACAATTGAGCTATATAAGGAACTTTGTGGTGCTGTCGGTGGCATACAAAATACTGCACTTCAGATAAACGTGCATGCACTCGCACTCACTTTTGTCTCTTACCACAATAAATTCAAATCTGTTGGTAAATACGTGAAGATAGAGTGAAGTCTTTAAGGTTTAACATTTTGGAGAGCCCATGCAGCATTTTACACCTGGACAATGCCTCAGCAGAGAAGACAATATTTTATAGTCAAGCATTTTGCACCTGCAGAAGGCTGGTTCCCTTGATTGCCTGAAGCTTTACGGAAAATGCTGAAGAAAACTTTGCATCCAGGATGACTTTGGTTTTCACGTGAAGCTTGCTTTTTCTAAGACCAAAGCTCTTTAGCCTGACCAATGACTTTGTATGGCATTTGGCTGCTCAACAGGAGGCATGCTAAGGAAGACCAATCCATGCAATACCATTAAGCCTCTCACTGTGGTCACAGATTTTCTTGGCATGTTCTGTGGACACTAATTTCTGTTCATGCTGCAGAGCACAGAGCTTTGCTTATCCTTTATTCTGTTGTCTGTGACCAAATTACTACTCTACCGCCAGCAAATGACAAATGGAAAATTACTGACCCTCTTTTTTGGTGAGATCTCTCCCTTTTGGTTACTCTTTTCTTTTGCCTCCTTAACCTCACTGCATATAACTGACTGAGTTAATAAAAAAATGATAACATATAAAAATATTGTCTCACTGAGGAGCTGGGGCTTTTCAGGCAGCTTAATAAATACTCCTATGAACCTAGGGTTGTTTTTGCAATAGGTGGCTTTAATTAGTGTTTAATTTAGGCTGGAAAGAGAGAGGGGAATTTCAGAATCAATGCTAGGAAGCTAATAACATCATTGCCAGGTCAAGAGAGTTTCTTCTCTCAAAAGCAATCATGAAATTTGCCCTGTGGAGTTCCAGATTTGTTGTTTCTGGCTGTCTGTGGGCAGACTTTTTCAGTTTACAGGAAGAATATGTCCATCAATCCATCTTTCCTTTCCCAGTACCACTCCTTTAAACTCTGCCTGGGCTGTTGTCATCTAGCTGCGTGCTTTCAGGCTCAGCCAACATCACCAGGAGTAAAGACTGCAGAAGCATTGCTGCCTTTATTTACTTTTATGCTCCTGGATTTTACTTAGAGTGTGCTCAGGCTCTAGTTCACAGCCTACTTCTCTGCTGGAGGTGATGCAGGTGAGTGGAGGCTTTGGGGCAAAGACAGCCCCAACTGGGAAGCTGGAAGTGAGTTAAAGAGAGCAGGTGTAGCACTTCTGCTGGGCAAAGAAGAGTTAAACCTGGTGAAGCGTGTTATCAGTAGAGTGGATTATGAATATGCACAGAGCTTGGGGGAGCAATGAAATACAAGAAGGAATTGGAGCGACAGGGTGGGAAGGGGCACGGAGAGGTCAGCACATCCCTCGTACAGGAAGAATTGCATAAAAAGATAGTAATGCTTTATATTGCCTTAATAACACTTTTATAGATGTAAAAAAACTTCATACTCAGCTGATTTACCATGGCAGCGCTCACAGACAGACCACATTGCTTCAGGTTACATGTGAACAGGCAGAGTTGTTGACTTGCCACACTCACACAGGTAGCAATGACAAAACTGGGAACAACAGCCCTGAGTCCTCCTCTATAGGAAGTATCTCGTCCAAAATTCACTGTATAACAAGATTTGTTCACCTCCTTGTTTCTGTCCCAGTAAATGGGAGCACTGGCATAGAGCAGAGGGAAGATACATGGACTAGACATCCTCCAGAGATTCCTCTGCTCTAAATTATTCTGTGGTTCTGCGTGAACAGGTGGAGAGGAAAGGACGACAGGAGATGTTGACAGAGAATATAAGGGGTAAAGTCTTACCAGGATGTACATGGGGACACATGCCTGCAGAGCAGCGCTGAAGCTGGGAACATGCCAGACTAGGCAGTGGGAGGGCCTGGTCGGTACTGAATGGGCTGCATTATTTTTTCTCTAAACACTTGAATTTTCCTTTCTGTGTCTCAGTGGATGTGGGATACAGCTGTTTACAGTCAAAATGGCCACCACCAAAAAGTCCCAATATATTGAGAGAACAGGTGTATTTAATCCCCTTCCCAGTAGTTACTCATTAAATGAAGGTAAAAAAAACCAGGCAGGTATTGCAAGGGAGGAATAAATAGTTAAACATGTAGGTGATAAACATCTGAGTTACTGATTAACTCCTGGCTTTTGTAACCCCCGCAGTTCTTAGGTTGGTTTACTAGGAGACCAAAACACAGAGCCGTGCCAAAAAGCCCTCAACCTTTAACAAGTATGACACTTTCTCTCTCCTTGCAAGATGTGTCCCTGGGCTTGACAGTGAGGACAGCACTGCCCTCTATTGATGGGCAGAATTCGGACCTGTTTCAATGCCTGCATGCAACATTGGAGTAGAGTCAAAAAACGCACGAGAAATCGGTGTAGGACAGGACGGATTCAAATGTAGCCTCTTCCTCGGTGTGTCAGCTGCCAGAGGTTGAGAGAGAAGAGAAGGAATAATTGACTTGCTCTGTGTGCACATCCTCAAGTATCTGCTCCAGGACTTTCATTACAGATGGGACGCTGGGGCGGCTGAGCTTTTGGTCTGACACTCTGTGGCCAGGCTCATGGTCTCAGGGTAAAACCTGGGCTGGACGGGAAAGGGGAGACTTAGATGTTTCAGGAGCAGTCACAGTTAGTGAAAGCAATGCAGCATGCTTGGCAGGATGGAAAACAGGCCGATGCTCCTCTGTGAGTAAGAAAAGGGTGATTTTGGATGTCTTCTTTGGCTTCTTCCATCTGGGGCGTCTTGTTTGCCCTCCTGCACCCAGCCAGCTCCATCCAGTCTGGAGTGTCGCTTCAAGCAATACCTCTCCCTCGCTGTCATTCTTGCTGTTGTCCGTTGTTATTGCAGCCTGTCACTTGGTTTAACCGAGAACATGCTGGTTACTGTCTGCAGGAAAGACTGAGAAGTAAGGTGGCAATAACCACTGCAATCAGGGGTTCAGCTGAGCCCCCTCAGGAGCTGGTTCTCCCTTATGACGGCTGACCAGAGCATCCTGAGCTCTTGCAGGGATGTGAGGAAACTCCTGAAGATGTTTGTCCCTGAAGAGAGACAGCTTTGCCCTGTGGTGCAAAGGAAGTCCTTCCACAGTTTAATTTTTAACTAATACAGCTTGTGCTTAAGCAAAGTTGCTCTGGCAAGGAACTGATCCTGCAACACCCCAGTCTTTGCTTCACTCAGAGGAGGTAAATTTGAAGAAATGAGCAGAAACACTCAGCACCTTCAGTACGGATGGACACAGGCTTGCTGGATGAGCAGGTTGTCCAGCACTGGTGGGAGCCAGGGGCCCAGCAGACTGGGAGTAGATGATAGATCATGGAGAGTGGAGCCAAGGAGGGCCCAGCTGTGTCTCCAGGGATAAAGGCTGCCCTGTGAATGGAGCTTGAAAGGATGCGAGTCTGGTTTGGGTTCTGTCTTACTTCTGCTCAGCCTCTAATAATACCCCTCATTACTAAGCCAAAACCAACAATAGCCATTAAAAAATATCAACTCTTGTTCATCACCATCAGCTGTCACAGAAGGCAAAAAGTGCCCATTTGCTGGAACCAGCTCATTCTGCTGCTTGACTTGCCTTTGCTATGCTCAGCTTTAATTTTTTTCTTTAACAATTTCACAGTAAGACTCTATTTTCTAGGTCCCAAACAAACAGCGGGGTGCACACTGAACAATAGTGAAGAGTTTGGCAGCATGCAGGTTCCTTGTCTGTGCCAGAAAAGCTTCTCTGATGGCCCTGAGTTCCTCTTTACCCCCCTCTGCCAGGGACTGACATCAGGGAAAGAGAAAATACAATTGAAAGCCATCAAGAGTAATGTCCTGTTTATTTTCCTGCTAACAGAATTATTTTCAGGACATCTCAGAAATGGGAATGAAGTGGGGGAGACGAGACCGACAGGAAAATCGGAACAAGCACACATTGAGATTTCATTAGTTGTGAGCAGAGAAGACAGTAGAATCAGGACCAAAATGCAGGTCAAGGACAGGATAAAGGCGGCTGTACATATGTCACGTGTCCTTGTTTACCCTTCTGGGAGAAGACCATAAAGAGCTGGAGAGGTTTCTATGCCAGAAGCAGGACGACATAATCTGTTAATTATGTTTGTGATCATACTCCAACTTAGTTGTTGCTGGCCCCTATAACTGCGTGGCGCGGCCACTCCAGAGCAGCTCTAGCACCGGCATGGATTTACCAGGGGAGAAAAAAAGGAGATCTGGGCTCCTCACGAGCAGTGGCTGCTGCTGTTTGCCCTTGTGATGTGGCTGTGCAGCTGCACAGCCTTTTCCTTGCTATTAGGGTGATGTTCCACAAAACGAGAGAGCCAGCCTGGCATCTCTTGCCCCTGCTGAAAGGGGCAGGTCTCACTCCCTCTCTTTTCACCTCTCCTCCCCTGCCCATAGTTGCAGCAGTGCAGTCCTGCTTTCTTGCACCAGCTCTGACTCTGCTTGGATGTGAAGAGTCAAAATAAGCATCAGTGTGGTCTGGGCTCTACCAGACTCTGTAAAAAAAATATTTTTTTTTGTTCAGTAAGACTTCTGGGTTAAACCTGCTTCTTTACCTCTTAACAGTGAAGATCCTAGACTGTTCTTTTTCAGTAAAACTGTTCTGACTTAAAACTTGCTTCCTTATCCCTTAACAGAGTGGATCTTAGGATGCTGATCTTTCTTTTCCGGCACAGACCAGCAGGACACATGGACTATCCGGAGCATATCGGTTAGTGAGGTACGCTGCGTGACACGGTCATCTTGTGTTAGCAGGGTCTTCTTGTCCAAATGCTATGTGGCTGGCAGAGATGCTCAGTCCTGCCTTCCAGGCTTTCAGTCAGTCCTTGGGAACTGAAGGATTCTCCCTGTTCTGTGCAGGCCAGGAGAAATGAGGTGGGACACCCATGTGCTGAGACACTGGGGGAGGAAAATGAGGTGGTTTCTGTCCAGGCATGATTTGCAAAGTGGAAATCAGAGGCCAAGTACACTGCTCCTGACTGTGCAGTCTCAGGACCACCTCTGTCCACTCCTGCATGGGAGACATGCCTCTTCTGGTAACCACCACCACCTCAAGGTAGCAGATTATGCTGTTCCCACAGCTCTAATTGTAACTCCCATCTCTGCAATTACAGTTGCTCTAAGTGATGTGGATCAATAACAAACTGATGAGCAAGAGCCTTTCCTGAGGCTACTGCATGGAGCAGGCGATGAGGAATGGAGCAGAGGGCTTTCCAGCTTTCCGGCTTTTCCTCCTATCTAGCCAAGGTCAGTGAAGACCCAAAATCAGGCACAGCCAAGGGCTGACTCAGCAGGGACCTCCCGCTGGGGTTGCTACCTCCTTCCTTCTGAGCCTGGCAGCAACCTGCAGGTCTGCCAGGCTGAGCTGACCCCACTGGAGATGATGGGGAAGAGAAGATACGGGTAGGGGATAGTGGACCTGTCACCTCCTCCTGGTGTCAGGCTGATACTGGCCACGGACTTAATCGGGGATGGGGTCATAGGTAAGATGGGGGACTTGAGGTCTCTCTCTCCCTTCCCCAGGGCAGTTCAGAGATGCCTTACCACAGCTAAATGTGCCATGAAATGAACAGACAATTTTCCGAGAGAAGTAGTCCTTTCCATAGGAAACAGTGAACGAAGCCATGAAACGACAACTAACCTTTTAACCTGGAAAGCTACTTTACTAATCTGTGTACTGTGAACTCCCTTCCTTTACCCATTCCCATTTTGGTAGGGACTGCATTCGTGGTATCTTTTTCTTTCTACAACTATTTTCCAACATAAATCGCTTTCCATTGTTCCAGTCCAACGACCCAGCGGAAAAGCAAATGTGCACGGGCTTTGATTTTCATCCTTCTTGCTAGTAAAGGAGAAATGCAAAACCTGGTCTGTGAGCCAAAACTAACAGTAGATGGCCAATACCTGCTCTGCAGTGGGGAGGAACGGTGATGGTGATGGCGAAGACCATGGGGGAGGCTCTACCTGCCCCCGGCAGAGTGGCTTTTCCCACTGCTCAGGAGTATGTTGGTGGGATTAGGGTTTGAGCTGCCTCAGGTTGGGCCTATACTGGTAAACAAAACAAAGCACAGACTGCAGCCCTGTCCCACAGTTGTCCCTTCTGCTTAGTTGCTTGCACATTTTCTGGCCCAGCTTTGGGGTCTGTTCCCACGAGGCAACACCTGGTACATGGGTCTAAAGGCAGCTGGCTGGGTGGATGTGAGCTGTGCTGTCTCCTAGCCCCAATACCAGGGAAAGGTCCGTGACTTCTGTTGTCTGGCGTGGACATCACTTGCGGTCCTAATCTAAACCCACTAAAGAAAATGGGAAGATCTACCGGTGGCTTCAGTAGTCTCTGTGTTATGTCCTACGCTGAATTCAGGCCAACACGGGATCAAACCAACTTCACGTTAGCAGCTTTAGACTGATGTCAGCGGAGCTGTTGATACAAATTTTCAATAGCGGGGTTAGCATTGCAGGGTGAGGGCTTCCTGAAAGCCAAGTCTGCACGTGTTATGTCAAGGCTATGGGTTTATAACTGTGAGCATGACACAGTCCAGTCAAGGTAAGTTTCAGAAATGTGACCTGGATAATGGTTAATGACTGACCTACAGAGCAAGAATAAATTATTGTAGCATGAAATTTGTTAACTCCATGCTTAACACAGCCTTGCTGTCCTCTCCCTCCGCAGATGAGGATTCTTTCCAAAGGGAATCAGACTTCATAAATCATTAAATTTTCCGAGGAAATTTTTCATTTTGCTCCAGTGTTTTTTGGTATGTTGTAAAAGCAGGTGCTTTTTATTTTTCTCCTCCTTTCAAAATTCTTCCACAACTCCTAAAAATATGGAAGGGGGAAAAAAGACTGGGATAACATGTAAAAAAAAATAATCAAGCCCAGAGGAAACGTGTACATTTGACATGTAAATACATGTATTTTTTTATATGTCTCACTCTGTATATACATATACATTAGGTATAAGATAATTTGGAAAATTACCTTGTCATAAATACCACTTCTGGATTATTTTTGATAACACAGTGGACATATTAAATACTTACCTAGCCTTTATATCTTGGGGATAGGAATCTTTTTTTTTTCTGAGTTTGTACATCTCCTGGTACTGAGGACAGACATTATATTACTGAAGCTCCAGGACATTTGTGCTATAGCAACAAGGACTCACCATGTCACCATCATTTTAGTGACAACTTGTGACCCTGCTGCATGCCATTAAATGATATGATTTTTAGGAACCTGTTGAGGTGCATCAAAATGTTTGCCTGGCCAACAGGTTTTGCTGGGCATTTTTTTTCATGGCTGCTGAGCAGATGAAAACTCTCTGATCAAGGCCCAGACCCTTCTGTGCTAAGCACTAGACAGAGGTCTGACAAAAGACAAGCTCGAAGAGTTGAATGGAAAGGATGCCAGCGTATGGCATATCTATAAATGCCATATGGCATTTCCGTAAATCCAGATCCAGAAAGTTAAAATCACAGAGAGAGAGTTCAGGTGATGACAAAAATGGCAATTTTTTTTTTCCTTTTTTTTTCTTCTGGGATGTAATAGAAAATCCTGCTGACTGGTATAAATTGATGTAGCTTTGACCTCTGGGAAGAGGAGCTGATCTACATCCACTGAGAACACGGCCAAGTAATAACGTGCTGCCTTGATCTCTGCAATAAGCACATTTGCAGAGTTGATGAGTTTGATTTGTTTAGGGGTTTGGTTTAGGTGTGCTGTACGATTACACAGGAGAGGAGGGTCTGAAGGGCACCATTAGCAAAGCAAGTGAGTACCTGAAACACAAAGAGCTAAAGCTCTTCTATATTAGCTGTGAGGCCAACCTTTGCTGTTGTAAGCACAGTAACATTTCTGTCCTTCCTGCAAAATACAGCCTCTCCCAAAACAGCTGGATTCCAGAGACTCTTTGCTGATGGATTTCAAGAAATCTTTCTGTTTTCTGTTCAAAACTCTGCGATTTCAGCTGCTTCTCCAGAGCCATTCCTCTCTCTGAGAAGCATGCTGCCTAGACATAACCCCAGTCTTGCGAATCAACAGAAAAATGCTGCAGATCTGCAGTTCACCAGAGATTCCTAGAAGCTTTGGCTGAAAGGACTCTCTGAAGCTCTCTAATCCCAGTGGGAATCCGCAGTGCTGTATCAGACCAGCCATGGCTTTGTCTAGCCAAGACTTGATGTCCTCCAAGGACAGAGATCCCATTTCTTCTCTTGGCTGACCTATTAATTTTTCACCTTCTTAGTAAGAAAGACCTTTTTCCTAATGTCCAGTCTGAACCTCCCAAGCTGAAGTCTATGGCTGTTGTTGCTTCTACTGCCATTTGTTGCTACTGAAACAAACTTTTCTCAGCCATCTTCACCTCTCCTTAACAAAAGGGCAAGGACATCAAAGCCAGACAGTACTTCTCAGTGTCTTTATATATTGCTTGCTGTTACTGTAGAAAAGAAGGCACAGGGTATACATGCAGGTTAGGGACTAACCAAGACCAAGCCATGTCCAGAGATCGTCCATACTGTTTAGTCTGTAGTCTGTTCCCTGGCACTGTTGTAGCCCATGGCTTCTTATCCCCTCCCAGAGAACGCCCAGGCTCAGCCTGGGGCACAGCATGAGCCAAGGACTGCTCCCAAAAGGCAGTATAGGTGAAGACATTCAGTATTTTTAAGACACACAGGTTCAGCTATACAGGTATACTCCATGGTACATCTGTGCCCTTAGTCACAAGAATGGGACTTGATGTATTTTATTATATCTTATTTTTATGTTTATATATTTACATATATAAACATCTCCCAAATGCCTACTGTTAACTGACAGCTCACCCTTTGTACTCTCCAGCTCTCCCTTCATGCCACCTCTGAGAACACAACAGAAACATTCAGCTTTGTTTCATAGGAATCCCACTCTGATGGTGCTGCTGCAGCACTCTCATGTTATTTCACATACTGTTACCTAAAATATGTATATGTTTTTAGAGATAATTCTTCTTTAGGTTACAGGGACAGTGTCCTGGTTTAACCCCAGCCAGCAACTCAGCACCACGCAGCCGCTCACTCACTGCCCACCACCCAGTGGGATGGAGAAGAGAATAGGAAAATAAAGTAAAACTCGTGGGTTGAGATAAGAACAGTTTAATAGAACAGAAAGGAAGAAACTAGCAATGACACTAATAACAATAAAGTGA
>JAVKLA010000027.1:45670442-45695288 GCA_034782735.1 Sagittarius serpentarius
AAGCCTTTCATTATATTCTCTCTCCCCTGTCCAGTTGAGGAGGGGGAGTGATAGAGCGGCTTTGGTGGGCACCTGGCGTCCAGCCAGGGTCAACCCACCACAGGAGGCTTGGTTGGGGCATCCTTGGAGGAACATCGTGTTGTTGCAGGATGTAGAGTTAGTGGCATAGGCCAGGATGCTTTTTTTACTGATTTAATGTCTGAGTAGACAGGGAGGCAGCTGGTCGTTGCTGTGTAACTCTGAGTCTCTGGTTATGTGGAAAATGTAACTACTCTGGGAAATGTCCTGTCTTAGTAGGAGTGTTAATGTCACAGGTCCAGACAAATTCCCATACGGATATATTTATAGTCTGCCAGCCAAAGGTTACCGTAGAAACTAAGGAGTAAAGCAACATGGTGAATTTCCTATAGGAGAAAATTAAACTGAAAACACAGAGATTTACCTCTGCATAAAAGTACCTAACCTTGGAGAACTTTTCACTGTGTGAACCATGTTTTATTTTACATTGCCTGAAGATAACAAAATGTAATGCAATCTGCTCCCTGAAAGTCTGTAGGAAAGAGTAGTGAAAAGAGATTTTTAAAGGTGGCAAGAGACCCTCTTGCTTTTTCATTTGTTGGGTTTAATTGCTATCCTGAATGTGAGCCATCAAAGGAAGGCATGCCATGAAGTGAAGCCATATTGTTCCCCTGTGGGTACTTTCTTTCTTCATTTGATGGTATCAGCAAAGTCTTTTGTCCAACTCCCGTGGTCGGTCCATCTGTCTGGCTGTTGCTGTTGTCTCTGCTGCATGTCTTACTGGTCTCAGGAGGTCTTCAGATTGTAATTTTATGCAAATTACTTTCCTGACAAAATAATTTCAGACCTGGAAGTTGCATTTCAATCCCCTTCTTGTGAGTGGACATTAAGAAAAATGCAAAATTATTTTCAAGAGCAAGCTGTTCCCCAGTGTTATTTTGCTTTGCTGAGGATGACAGAGGAGCAAATGCTTTGCATCTCTGCACAGTGGCAGAGATGAAGGTACAGAGCCACTGTGAAGGACTGTCCAGTTCGATAACCATCCCAGGTTAGCACTCCTAGTTTCTCTGTTTGGAACAACCCTGTGACCAACCTGGTTATAGCTCTGGACAGAAACTAGGCTTTGGGACCTGAAGTGGTTGGGATAGTTCCTCAGATGTCTGTGCCTCTACTTCCCACTCATATTCAACCAGTGCTGGCTGGGCTGTATCCATTAACGGTGGTTAATATCTCACTGATGCAATACATCTAGAGCCTGGGTTGAAAAGCAAAGTGCGAAGCAGTTCCTGAGAACTTGGCCCTCTGAAGGTCCCACTGAAAAGCAGCAATTACTGTGACCATCAGACCATTGCCTGTATCTGAACTGGAGCTTCCTGAGCTGCCCTGTAATGACTTCTTGAGCTTCTACCACTAAGCAACCAGGTTGGTTGCATTTCAATGGGCAACTTGCGTCACTGCTAGGCCATCTACCCTACTCACTCGCTTAAATAATGAATGGAAATGGCACACAAGGAAGCTGAGCAGCTTACGAGGTCCACAAGAAATAGTTAAGGTGGAGTCTTCCCGTGTAAAGCCACAGTCATGCAGATGAGGGGGTGTGGCATGCTGAAGTGATATCTGATGAAAAATGTCCATCTCCTAGATGGGGTTCTTCTAATGGACAGCCTAGGTCATCCATAACTAAAGTGCTTGTGTGATCATAGCAGCTAAATCAGGCCCTTAAAATAGGGATCTGGGGTGGATCCTCAGCATCTCTCCTATGAAGGGAGCCAGGTCTGTCAGTCCCAAAGAACAGGTGAGTTGAATCTCTTATTAAGTCACTGATTTCTGAGTCTGCCTTGATTTCCCTTATCTATCACCTAAATAGAGCATAGATCCATCAGTAGACCAAAAGCATATAAAGTTTAATTTTTTTTCTCCAGAGAGACCTAGAGCTGCCATAAGCTGAGCAGTGCGATGCCCACGACCACAGGCTTTCCAGCAGCCTGAAACATGCCGATGTCACCCGAGGGATGTGCGGGAGGGAAGTGGAATAAGGCTTCATTACACTGGTATGTGACAGAGGAGGTTCTAGGAGCTAATGGAAATATTGTGGGAAGAAGAAGAAGTGTGCACAGAGAAAAACACCTTTGATTTGATTACAATAAAAAATTTATTTGATTCATATCATACTGAAAAATTAAATAAATAAAATGTCAAAGAATGATTGAATGAGACTCCCCACCTTCAGAGAAAAAAAATAATTATCATAATCAATTGTGTAGTCAAAGAAAAATATGAAGAAACTCTGGTCATGGGAGAAGAAAAGTGCTCAAGAGATTTGGCTTTGGTAAAAAACATAACACACACTCAAGGAGTGCTTCAGAGACTTTGCAGTGGTGGCAAATACAGTCCAAGAGTTTGAAGCCTTGACATGTTGCTTAAATGTTTTTCTTTGTTGTTCTTTTAAACAAAGTAAACTCAGAAAGTTTCTAGCAGGAACACAGTCAGTCTTCAACATTGGTGGTGGGAATTAATTCTTCCCTCAGCATCGTGTGTTGGTGTCTTCTTATTCTGAAGGCTTTTGAAAGAGCAGCAAAATTGTGGAGAAACCGAGACAAAGACGTAACACAGGAGTCAGTTGCCTAAAGGACTCTAGGAAAAGTTCCTCTGGAATGGAAATGTGATGGCACAGACTATCCCTCAACCTACAGCTGGAGAGGTTCCCTCTCTGCTCTCCTCACGCTCTGAAAAATGGACAGCAGTGGTACACAGTTACTGCTTGCTGTCAGCAGGAATATTAAATGGGAATTGCAGCTTGTTCCATGATGAAGACACCAAATCTATCCACAATAGTATGAGCCACGATGTTTCGTATGCGCTGTCAGAGGCAGGATATTCATGGGCAAATTGGAAATTTAGTTTGGACAGCAAAAGGAAACTTTCAGAACAACACAGGCTAAAAGATAGCTGATTTCTTTTGCCACTTTCTTTGATCCCAAGCTGCCACCTGTGACAAAAAAAAAATCAATGGGATTTGGTTACCAAACCACTATGAGTTTTCTTCCAAGTCTTTCTAAAAATGACTGAAACAGCAATGAAATGTTTCTGAATTACTGGCATCTGTCCATGAGAAAAACAATTAAAATATTTGAAGCTCATGATGAAAAAAGTATCTCCAAAATCCAGTCACAGGGTGAAGATACCACTGGGGTCTTCCATGGAGTCTTTTTCCTCTTAAAGTTACTTTGCTTGTATTACTGTGACATCTCACCAGAAGCATATGGATTAACAACAATTTAAACAGTAGGAATGCTTAAAACAAACAAACAAACATGGTTCAGGTAGAAACGTTTCATTCTTTTACAAAGGATATGTAGTAGACAGTAAGCCCATTGAATTTGCTGCGCCTGTGACATGCAGGTGAGTTCTGCTGGCCACCATGCTGGGAAAGAGCTTCTTGACATGAGGATCATGAACGGGTCTAAGCGTAAGGATTTGAAAATCCTGCCCTTTCCATATTGCTAAAGGTCACACGTGTACAATAAAGGGAGCTCAGTTCCTCACGCGGACGTTTGGCATCCTTGGTTCTTTACATGCTGCGAGTTCAATAATACTCATGTGGGTAAAGCAGTTCATGTAGGCGAGTGGTGCTGTGGCCCAAAATCGGGGTATTCCAGCTGACTGTGCCATTGGCCCGTGAATTGCTGCCTTGGAGGGGAGCTCGCTGTTAACAACTAGCGCGGAAAGACAAAGGGACAAATCTTGGACTGAAGCACATCACTCGTCGAAGAGCTAGGCTTTCACTGAGCTCAAATACTTATCTGCTTGGACATGCTGCCACAACTGGTGCATGAAAGACAAGTCATTTAAATGACAATTTCTAAATTGCCACAAACCCCAACCATCGTAATACATTAAAAATGAAATATGCCATTTTTTCCAAGCCTGATCCTCAAAGTCTGTGGCAAGAACTCCATTGGCTTCACCAGAGCTGAAAATGGGTCAGTAATCCATGAATCCTGTTTTCATGGTATCAGGAAGAAAAAACTACTGTTATCCATTCTTCACTACCTAAACTTTGTTCTTGGATTCATACTTTATCTGTCCTTGAGGATTAAATGCATTGATTCCAGCAAAAATCTGTGGATATAAAATCTCCACTGTCACTTCCCTCTTCTCACTGCCTCGAGGTACTGACTTCAATACACTCATTCCTCCAGAGATGCACATAATTTTGAAGTCTGGCTTACACTGCAGGATCAGCTTGCGTAGATTGTGTCCTTGTAGATGCTGCTACAGTGCTACAGGACAAAAGATTCCTATTGTATTACTAGCTGATGTCCCAACCCGTGATATTTCTTCCATTTCAAATAAAGACCTTGTAAAGAGATACAATTTGTAAAAAAATAAGAAGAATAGTTTCCTCGGAACTTTTGGTTATTTTTCCCATAAAAAAGGTGAAAGCTACCTTTAAAAATTAGTCTTGTTTGTGTTTGCTCAAATATAATATAGCAGCTGTTATTAATGCTTTTGACTACAAAAGTATACCACATGGAGGCTAAACTTTGGTAAGTTTTTCCCCCTTCTATAAAAAAGTTTAATTTAGGGTTTGTCATCTTAAAAAAAAAATCACATCTGTTGCACAGTTATAAAAGGCACATATAAATGACTGAAAGAAAAAAGTCCACTTTCTAACCTTAAACTGATTAAATAAAAATGAGCATTCCAGAGCATTTTCCACCCAAAAAAAAAGAAATAAAAATTATATATAACCAAACAAGACAAACAAGTGGCTAAAAAGGCCATTTTTTTTGCTGGAGTTTTCAGTATTGTTTTCTCTCTCATTATGGCTGTATAGGAAGCAATACTAAATAATATATGATCAGAGATGATTTGATCCATATTTTCTAGACACTATCAATGCAGAATGAGGCAATGGATGAAATACTTACTACTCCAGGCAACTTCATCACATTTTTGCTTAATACAGCATGAAACCAGAGTAGAGGAAACAGAAAAGACAGTTCAAAAAGAAGATCAACAGCAGAAGTGAATTCATTTCTTTGAGGTAATCCTTACTATGATGTTCACAGCTGCCCTAGTGGGTCTCAAGTCCCAGAAGGCGTTTTCACTCTTCTTCAAGGATCTCCTGCCTTACTGGAGGAAAGAACGGACACACAAACAGCAGTTCCTGTGCCCAGGTTTCCCCTAGTGGCAACAGGCAGATCTTTCATCAATAATTCAAGAATCAAACCGTAGAGCCTAAGCAGAGATTCATTTATTCCCACAACTGATTGGTAGTTCCCAGCTATCTGTAGATAGGAAATCATGTGCAGCGTGGAAGCCGGTCCTTGGCCGAGCTCCCTGCGGTGAGTGTTGCAGCAGTGAGACGCTCCGAATCCACCGCAGATTCACGCATTCAAAGCCGGCTGGAGCCCAGGTCATCTTCACTGAGCTTTGTTCTGCTGCATGTTGGAAACTGCAGCCCCCACTTCTCCCCGTGGCCAGGGTCATCTGCCCTTGAAAAAATTTATTTTTTCAATGGAGGCAAGAGTCAAAGTTACATTGAACTCAAAATCCCCGTCATGGACACCTGTCTTCCGGAAAGCCCCAGCTGAAGCATTGTTTTCCCAGTAGTGATGCCAGTGTCCTTTGCTGTCTGCTCCAAAACCGTACACATTCACCTAGGAAGTAAGAGACAGCTAGTGTTATGGCCTGGAAAGTGATTGGTCTTCATCTGAAATGTGGAAGAAAATCTCTGGATTCTCAGTTTTATCTGTAGGCAGCAGCACCTGAGGACCTTGGTGGTGTGCCAAGCTACTCTGCTGCATGAGACGATGCAACCACAAAATAATGTCCCAAGGCCTGCTCAAGGGACATTACATCCTAAGCTATGCTGAGACCACCACCATACCTGAACTCAGACAGAAAAGGAAATTTCTATCCATGAATTCTTGTTTAGCAATATGAAAAACACATTCCTGTCCCCTACGCATGATGTTTGACCTCGGGAGGTCAGAGGCTTGGGAAGGGAATCTCCTCTTTAAATGATTAAGGCCACAAAGCGTGGAAAAATTTTGGTTTTGCTCCTAGTCTTCAAAAGATGACCCATGTCAACCCCTACTTATGTGCTCAATTATATGACGTTTGCAGTCACTTCAGAGGCAGATGGACATTATGTTCTTTGTGTGCATACACACCTATGGCCTTTCCTCTCCGAAAGGCTCATTCATTGATAACTACGCCTGTCTCCTCTGGTGGTAAAAGTCCAAACATCACAGTTGATTTATTTAAACTGAGAGTGGCGACGCGGCTGGGTTTGAATGGTTCATAGCCCACAAAACAAGAACCCTAACCCACCCACACCTGGACCCACCCAAATACTGGCTGGTTTTAAGTTATTTTTGGTAATGTCACAGCCTTGCTCATTACCTGCTGCTTACCGGAAAACAGGTTCCACCCAAGCCGCCCATCCTATCTGCCTTGACTACGGCACAGTTTCTGCCAGCATCGTTAGGAGTATTTCCATCGCCTCTCCAAGCAACACAGGCCTAGGTGACAAAAGTTCTCTTTCATCAGTAGATCTGTGTCCAGGACAGGGACTTGGCCAGCATAGTGACTTTTAACTCCCATGCTGAGTAGCCGATGTTTGTAGGATTTTGTAGAGCTGACCTGGCCTTACACTCACTGCTAAGTCTCCATTCACCTAGGAGAACCTCACTTCACTCAGGCCAGGGAACTTCCTCAAGTAACTGCCCGAACAGAGGCATTTACCATAACCTACTGTATAAACCCACAAGCTTGGGTTTGAAAATAGACCATCTGCATTCCCCTTGGCTTATGTAAGAGCTGGTCATCGAAGTTCTTCAGCTGGCATTATGTTTGAGATTTAGATATCCATATGGAGGTGCCTGAGCATCCATTACAGTCAGTGGTGATTCAGGCAGCACAGTCACTGGAAACCAGGGAGCAATCCTGCTCACCTAATGACTTACCAGGAGGGTGGTTTGCTGAATCAGCCTCTTGGCTCCACTGATTAGACAGATAATACCTCAATGCAGTTGTCCAAACATAAGTGCCATTTGAGATGTCCTTAAATAATACATCTACTCAAGGTAGGCAGGTGTCACACAAGGCCAAGAGATTCATACTTTTCCATCCTGGCAGCTGGAAGCAGAGGGCATGCCCAGGGCAACACCAATGGCTCTCGGTGCCTTAATAGTGAGACAAAATATAACTGGGGCTTCCACTAACAGGATGGGCACAGACACCATCCATATTTACGTGTCTTTTGATACCAAGTGGAATCCCACTATTTATGCTTAATTATCTTCCCCTGGAATGCATCTTAAACCCTGTCACTTTCTGACATTGAAAAAATCTATCACTGTCAGTTGAGTATATCTGCATGTTGCTGAAGACTCTGCATCTGTTTGAAGAAGCAAATGGCGGAGAAGATGGAGAGGGGGAAATAAAGGCTGAGTGAGTGGCCAGGGCATGTTCCTGGCACTTCGGTTAAGTGTGGAACGTCCTGGTTTTTTATCCATATATCTAAACACAGCCAGACTTTACCTCATCGCATACGTGGAGTGCAAACATCAAAGACAGAAGGCCTGTGGAGGGGTATCTCCCATGATGCTGGAGCCAATTTTCATAGACGTATTTCATAAAAGCTGGATTATAAACCAGGATCTGGGCAAAATTGGAGAGAAAGACTCATTTATAATATACCCTGGAAAAAAAACAACGGTAGCATGTCATCCCTAAAGGACACTAGGGTAGGGGAGTGGGGAAGAAAGGAATAATAGTTATTCCCTGAGGGCAGGTGAAAGAGAAAAATGAAGTCCCATGGTTAAGTGTATTCAAGAATATTTCCCATGAACAATTACACAAGGATATTCCTTCCTTGGTCTTGATACCCTACCTGCTTACACTCATGTAAATTCTTACTGAAACCAATGGGTATGAAATGGCACAAGTGAGAAGAAAATCAGGCATTCAACTCTCCCTACAGCGTCCTGCTGTAATGCAGGTGAGCTCTAGGGAGTTGGAGGCCTGAGCAAGGCAAGTGTAAGATGCCATGCCAGATTTCATAGAATCATAGAATCATTTAGATTTGAAAAGACCCTTAAGATCATTGAGTCCAACTGTAATTTGGATGGGAACGTAGGAGCAACTGTGTCTTCTGCACAAAATGCCAACATTGTCTTGGTATGTCTATAGGTACAGGTCTAAGGAAACCAGGAGTCAGGTGTGAACTATCAGGAAGCCTATCAGGCTGCATCAGGTGTATTTCTCCTGTTTCCCATTTTTCTATGCTTTCTTTTTTTCTTTTACAAGACATAAATCACAGTTGGTTATCTCCTGGGGAAATTACAAGGCCATCTAATGAAGACAGAGCATTTAAGATCAGACCTGAGTGTACAGTAAATCCAAGGACTGGTGGGAGCCCTTGGTTTCAACCCCCTTCCCTGAATGTGGCAAAGAGCGGCTTTTCCCTCCATGCTGCGTTTGTAATTGGAGTGACAGCATTTCAGTGCTATCTGGTTAGCCACAGGGCTTTTCCTTTTACAAAGTCAGAGGTTAATTGCTGATATTGTATCTGTGTGTAATCGCTTCTCACAGGGTGTTTTGCATTGCACAGTGTGGGAAGAAATACAAGCTTCTCATCTCCCTGCTCGGGGAAGCTGCTGCCTATCACCAGCCGTACTCTGGGCTGGTGCTACTCAACTGTGACATGAGTTTAACAACCTGCCGTAGTGCATCTCATGAGAGTTTTGCGGAGGTTATTGTGTTCCTCACAACAGGTAGGGATGAGCTAAGTGATTATTTAATACCCCCTAGAGGTCCACGGTTGGAAGCACAGGGATATAAACGGATACTAGTTAAAGGTCTCATCTGAAGCCCCTGGCAAAACCAGGCCTCCTAAAAAACCCCATGTGCTTTAATCTGTAATTTTAATGCTCTGGGGATAACATCATACTTTACCAACCTTTAAGACATTAGGAGCCTGACCTCCTTTTAAAATTAGCCTCTCCAAAGGCCGAGAGAATGAGACTTTTGTTTTGCTGGAAGGTCTATGGAAGAGGAAATGTTTTTCCTCTCCCTACATAGCCTGCCTTGGTTATGTCCTCAAACCATGCAGCTACAACCAAAAAAGCCTTTGCATGGTGGCTAAAGGAGCGACACGAGAATGACCATCCTGCCCCACAGGAAGTCCTCTCTTCAGCCGTAGGGTATGCCTATTAAACCACAGCATACTTCAGCAATGAGTCAGTATGCATGGGATGGACTCCCTTCTGACTGCTGTAGGGTGGGCACCAGGTTTGTCTATCTTTCTTCCACCTTCTCAGAGAAGTGAGGTCCCCGATTGCCTTCTACACATCCACACAATGAAATAAAATGGGTGAGAGGTGTTTTGTTAGCCTGAAGGGAAGTGGCATGGCACAGATCATGTCCACATTGCTCAATTCTGTGCCTGCGTAAAACATGGAATATTCCCTGGCCTGTGCTATCCTCCAAACCTTGCCTGGGACAGTATTAATACACCTGGGGGCAAAACCAGCATGGACTTGGCCTGAGCCCAGTCTCCAAGCTTGTTTAATTGTGTACAGGTAGTTATTACAGCTGTGGGCTAAGAGCCTTCCCCAAGAGCCATTGATATCATCATGAACTCTCCACTGACTTGAAAACACACAGCTTTATTTGCTCAGAGTTCACTTAGCTCCTTATTACAAGGAACTGACCCAGGAGTGAGAAACATCCTTGGTGTTCAAATAATTAAATTATTTTTTTAAAACTCCAAAGGCTTTTCACAGTTCAAAGTGTCGTTGTATCCAAATGACTGCAACAGGTAGGACAGAGCAACTGCTGTGGAGGGTGAGCACCACTGGGCACAGCGCAACTTAAATCTCCCTGAGCAGTACCAGAGGACGCAAAGCAACCTTCAGAACAGCGGTAATGCAATGGCATGGTCACAAGAGCAGTTTCTTTCCAACCTCAGTTATTTAGTGGTTGATCTATGGCCTGGATGGCACAGAGGAGCTAAACTTTTAGCTTAGTTGATTGAGCCTTGTAAAGACTGTATATTTTGGTTGCAGTTTTTATGAATGTCAAGAGATTCCTTGGATTCTTTCAGTCTCCCAGAGAGGCAAAAGACCTACAAGTGGATTAGCAGAACAAATTCACAAACCAGCATTGCTCACCTTCTCTTTTTTGACTTTGATTTTCCGGGGAACTGGAACATATGTGCTGTTAAAAGAAAATAACACAACACCAAGTTTAATAAAAGCCCAACATATCACTATTTTCATGTATTTCCAAACAAAGAAAGAATATTCTTCATGTACAATAATAAATTCAAATTATTCAAAAGTAAAAAATTCAAGAAGTTGTTGGAAAATGAAGCTGCAATTAAGCAATACAGCGTGAAAACAACTGAGCTGTCACAGAAGCAAGTTTATAGAAAGCCATTACATTTTTAAATTTTCAAGTTAATTATTGACAGTAGGACACCAAAGATTTACGTAACAATATCCTGTAGAGTCAATATTACTTGGAGCCCATGACTTCTAATTCTTGGATCATGACTGTTGCAGTCTTTGCACTTTGATGACGGGAAGGGCTTTCCATTTCATTTCATGGCAGAAAAACCTTTTCCCACCAGGGGGAGACTTTTCCCCTCCTAATACTTGTAGCTACTGCATGATTTTCAGAGCAGGTGGTAGCAGAGTTCATAATTTCTGTGGTTATGTTCCACTCGGGCATTCCCAGTACACAGCCCCTCACCAGCAAGCTATTCCCCTCCTCCCCAGGGGGATGCTGAAGGCTTCCTGCAGTTCCCAGCATAAAACTTCCAAGTCATACCTTATGACTGGGTCAAAATCACAAGTCATGTCTTGAAAACAAAAAAATCTTTTCTTCCTCATATCTCACGCACAGTATATGCTGGCATTGCGCAGCTCATCATGAGTACTGTAGAAAAAAAATCTCCCTGAGTTTGTTTCAAGTGAAAAAATTCTGGTGAACTGGCCTTGTAATTGGAGTATATCCCAAAAATATACCCTGCATACTTTTTCGATGGGTTGTGGTAAATCACCAAAGCCTTCCATTAGTTCAATCTAAATGTTTTCACTTGATTTTTGATAACAACAAGGTTCCTGTCGTTAAGGTTTTATTTCTCTTTGAACCATGGATCATCAGCACTTTGAAACATTAGTCTAAGTCTCCCTGAACCAGTGGTGACCTGGCAATGTCCTCATCTCCTTAGGTACTTCTGGGCATCCCTGACCTGCGATCCCTGCTCGGGGCTGGATGTGGTGGGTGAGGTGACGGGTGGGTTCCAGCCCTCCCAAGATGGGACACAAAATGCTAATGGGGAAAGGGACTCCCATGCATACTTCTTAATCTGCTCTTGCATCTGCTTCCCACGCCTGACCTTGATTCGCAAAGTCAGTAGAAGTAGGCTTGGTGATCCGATGTCATTTTTGTGATTATGAAAAAAAAGGGATTCTTTGATGGTAAAATCTTCTCATTATTATATAAATAAACTGCCAATCTTTTCTAACAAGGTGATGTGGAAGAACAAGGGGGACATATTTCATGGACATCTAGCTAGGTACAGTAGAAGACCAAAGAGAACAGTATGCAATGTTCAAGACAGTATTTGTAGACAGCTCTGATCCAACCAGGAGACTATTATAGCTCTTGTCAGATGACGTGTTAATCATTTTAATCATGGGATATTTCATTTTTTCAGAAGCAATACCCAAGTCCTGCTGTCACGTTGCTGCAGAATTTTGTAGACCCGCATGGGAAGTATTGGCACACTGATTAAGAACAAATGGAGACTTACGCCATTATGATCTTGTAAAACCTGGGCTGCATAGCAGCCACAGAGTTAGTGACCAAGTAAGTACTACAAAGGAGTGGAATAAAGAGTGAAGCCTGTGATGAAGGTGGCTACAGGTGGAATACATATAATTAGGAAAACATCTTCTATGAGCCACTTTGCAGGGCTCTAGTGAAGTCTGCCATTATTACTGGCCACCTTGTACAGGACATTTACTGTACCTTGACCCAAGTGGAAGATGTGGAACATTTTAAGGAATAAAAAAATTGCTCTTTGCCAAACAAAATGGAGATACGTGGAGCTTTTTTCACTGTGGAGGTTCCTAAAAGACTTGTAGAAGGCAAGTTATGGCAACTAGGCTAAATATATGACTGATGAGGGCCTGAAGGTTTTCTGTCCCAGAAGGCTTTTCTTGGTCTTTTCTGGGATAATGCTCAGTCTTAGAGAGCCACTTCGGAATGGGCCATCCATCAGTCAAATGGGACATGTCTGAGAGAACCATTCAGTTATCAATTCAATCTAATATTAAGGCCATCTGCAGTTTGTATTTTGCTTTGAACTGTAGAAATTGCTTGAATTATAACACTGCTGGGAAGAGAATATGATTAATTCACAGGTTTTCAGTCTTAGTAAATTATTACTTCATTTGAATGGGATACAGAAAATTAACTTTGTGTAAAAGTCTAACCAATACTTATCTTTTTTAACTATGAGTGCACTTAGGTTCTTGTTAACCTAACCTCAGCTGATACTATGCAGCCTGTGCACAAGGCATGATGGCCACGCAGGTCGGGATAAGGAGGTGAGTATTTCTTCTCTTCTAAAATACTGACTTTCAGATGGGTTTTATTTTTATTTCATGCCTTCTCCCGTTTACAAATGTACAGTCAACAATTTCTTTATACAGTTTCTGACATTGTGTTTAATGCATGCTCACAGGTTTATTCTGCTAGCCTAAAATTATGTTACATATATTGTTATGATTTGTGTGCTTATGATTTTCTGGTTTTATTATTCCAGCATGTGCCAGCTTATTAATTACACAATTTCCCTGCTTTGAGTATGGCAAAAATTTTAAAATACTGGTATTTCTTCCATATGGTTACTGACACACTGATTTATACCAGATGCTCACCAAGCCCATATATACAATCTGATCATAAATACATAATATATCCTGTAACTGATTAAGCAAAGATGTTTCTCCTTTCATGTGCTGTGACTGCCTTGTAGTCAAGCAGTTATATCTTCCTGATAGGCTAAGGGCTCACTCAACTTTACCACTGCAACCCACTTGCTGCCACTTCTGAAGGTAAATACTTGACAAAAAATAGTGAACAGCTTTGCAATCTGAGCACAGAGCAGTGACAGCGATGGAAACACTGATGGAGGATGATGGCAGCAACTGGCCCTCCGTGGGCTCCTCTTCCTAGCTCAGGCATGGATATGACAAAGATGTAGCAAGTGGAGTCAAAGGCCGCTGAAGGCAGCTGGGAGCTTTCCATTGCTTCTGATGGGATTTGGATCCAGGCTTAAAGGCAGAGGTTCTCAACCTTTTTTATCAATACAGTTTCTAAAAGAAAAAAAAGCTAAGCTTTGCAAAAAAGGTGATATTTTTTAGCCAATTTTCTAAGTGGGCTGATTTTTCCAAGTTACGAGTGTGTCCTGAAGATAGATTTCTTTCAAGACAAATTATGACTGTATATACCAAGTGCTGGTGGCAAAAAAGGTAAAAAGAGACTAAACCAGATTTGTTACAAGTTAAGAGAATCTTAATAAGAAGTGAAAAGAATCTAAAATGCATTTGCAAAGAGAGAAAAGAAAAAGAAAAGCAGAAATAAAACTCCATTTGTTGTCCCATCAAAAAGTTTTCCTTAAAAATGCAAAGCGAGTCTTATGCACAGTTAACAGGGACATACTTTTCCAAGTTTTTAATCTTCTGAGACTCTGAAATTGGGGAAAAAGTTCAAATGTCTTGAAATACTTCTCTCTGGAATAAAGTAATCTGATCTGCTCTTGCTGTCTATGTGTAGCAGGGTGCCACCAAGCAACCCCACAAGGCTGTGGTTTTACAACCAGCAGATAACCTCACACACAGTAAAAATGTCACGTATTTCATTCTCAGGATTAGGAAAAGCCAGCTTACAGGAAGGGAGAGAATCTGCTAGCAGGCGTCCAGAAGAAACATGCATTTTGTTCACATTTCTAATTCTAGTGCTGCCGTAAATGTATTAAGCAGGACATTTACTTCTGAAAGCACTCATAAAGAAGAAATGGAGAATAAACACCAGCGTGGCACATTATTGCCAGGTAGAACGCATGAATTTAAGGCTAAGACACACAGGTGACACACAAAACAATAGTGTCTCCTCTGCATGGCTCTCTAGTCATGTTCCACTAGGCAAGACAGACCGAACTCCTAACCGACCTGTCCAGGGGAGGATGCTGTGGATGGGGGACTAAGTGCCTTGTGAGCAACCTGCACATCCTTCTCTGCCTCCTTGTTGTCTTCTGCAAGTGGGATAATATATGTTGAAGGACCGCTTGGCCACCCAAGTGTCTCAGGTGGGATAATCCAGGTGTTTGGGACCACCACTAAATGAATAACCCACCAAACACCTGATTCTGCAGATAGCTTTCTGATGGGTATGTCTGGGCATGGGCATGCTGGCTGCACTCACTGTACTCCCAAGGGACCGGAGAGGAGGAAGAATGAGCAGAAGCCCAAAATAAGGCACTGAACCCCAAAGCCCAGGAAGCCACTGCTCAAACTGGCCACCTCCAGCAGCAAAAACTCCCCTTTTCATTTCTCTGAGACCACTGTGTGGGGCTGCGAAGAGCTGGGTCTGAGTCTTCACCTCAAAGACTGCACCATAACATTAAGCTTTTCCTAGAAAGCAAGTGCTCAGGACTTAACTCTGACTTGAGAGTCTGTAAAGCTCCCTCAGGCCTTATCAGAAGCAGGGATTTGCCCAGTGTAGGCTTTTATGTCATACAGCAACATGAAATGCAGGAGCTCCCACCCCTTCAGCCTGCCCTTACTCACAAGTTGATGGTGCCTGTAGTGAGAGCGGTGACAACCCAGCGCAGGTCCAGGGTTTTGAAGGGGATCAGGATCATGCTCACATTTTCTGCCAGCTCTTTGTAGCTCTCGGGGTAAACAAAGTGGTGAGTAGTCTTGCTCCCAACATCTGATTCATAACCAGCGGTGGGAGCACGGTTCATTCTGCAGCCCAAAAGTAAGAAGTGACAGAGTGAAGAAGCAGGAGATTAATTAGGTAGGTAGAAACATGTGTGAATCTTCCCCAAATCATTTGCTTGAGGTGGCAGGAAAATGCTCCCATGACTAAGGAGAGTGCTGTATGCAGGCTCTTCAGACAGCCTTGACAAGTGGTAGGGTTCCTCAGGCAGGCTGAGATGACCATCACGCATGTGGATAAATTGACAGCAAATGAAAGCTCAGCTTCATTGTGGGATTCCTTGGACTGAATGGGAGTATCTACCAAGCAGGTGTATCTCTGAGCACATCCCTGTGTTCCCTTTACAGTCAGCGGAGAGCTGGTCAAAAGTGTTGAGTCCATAAGGACACATCTCCTTTCATCCTAAAGCTGAAGCCTCCAGTAGGTGAGAAAAACATTGCTCTGAAGCCCATCAGCTTGACTTCTTGCAGTTTCATACCCCGCCTGCCATTTGTGTATTTGGATGTCTAGGGTCAAGGTAACCAACCATGTTATGTGTGATGAGAAGCAGCAAATATTTCTTATGGTCCTCCCATGAAAAGGCACCAAAGCCACAGGGACAAATCCAGCACTTGCTGCTGACACATCATTTACTCAAACCTTACTTGGCAGTATACCCTCCAAATTCAATACATCTGCTTAGGGTCACTCTGCACACACGTGCTGTGCTTTAGGTAACCCTGGGGTCAGGGCATGGAGATCTGCCCAGGGCCCACCAGGGCTCAGTCAAAACCTGCTGGCCAAACAGGGCTACCTTATGTTGGGTGTATCAGGGAAGAGAGTGAGGGTTTCTGAACTCAGGACTGCAGAAATGCCTCTACATTTGTGTTCACTTCTGAAAGCAAATCTGGGGACACATCAGCAATTCCGTCCCTGATGCATTAGCTCCCCGCTGGTAGAGATTTGCATGTTTCTGTGGTGCAGCATAATGCAGATTAGAGATCCCCAAAGTGGCTCTGACTGATCTTGCATGAAACCACGGTGCTGTGCAACACCATGGAGAAACCCCCAAGCTGGCTTTGAGCAGAATGGGGTTTCTCTGCAGTCTAGTGGAGTCTTCTGCAGAGACATTAGCTCAACTCCTGGCAGAAGTGCACAGAGGACAAGGAAGGATGTAGCTGACAAGGTGATGAGGAGCATTGTACATTGCCAGACAACATGCTGCCCTGGTCACTGATAATGGGGGACGCAAAATCTGTTTATCAAGTCTATGGCAGGCTGTGTTATTGCAGTGCTCCCCCAGGTGAATTAGTTCTAATTCCCTCAAAGGGAGCTATTAGTGTAGGAAGAATAGCCTGCCACCCTGTGTGGACTCGTTACTGAGTTAGCCTCTTCCCTGCCAGTGACCCACATCGTACTGTGTAGAAATATTAGTAAAGCATGAGACTTACTATGTTTTTTCTTGAGATTTACTATGTTTTTTCTTGAGATTAGTCAGTCTAAGGTATAAAGTATGGTGTTTTCTTTCCATCAGGACAAAGCCAAGGGTAGCATCTTAGTTACTTTACTCATAACCTGCCCTGAGGTCTATGTACCTTCCCCACGATCCGTGGCGGGTCTGCCTGTATGACATGGCAGAAGGCAGCTTTCACACCCAGTCTCAGCAGGAAGGACAGAGCAGGAATGTCTTTCTGTCATGAAAGCAGATAGTTAAACAAATAAACATGGGCTGGAACATGGTGTTTGGAAGGAAAGGTCCCCCTTCAAACTCCCTGGCTCTTTCCCACGCTTGGCTGTATTGCCAGAGCCCGTGCGAGTGAGTATCAGGTCACCAGAGATATTGTTTGTCGGATTAACATACAGAGGGGTCACCATCTCTGCACAAATTTCCATGATGAATCCTAAAACCTTGTGCCATCCCTTCAGATCTGGCTTGAGATAGCTAAAATATAAATTTGAGACTGGAAGGCTCAATTCCAAGTCACAGAGAGTTTCTGCCTTGCCAGGGATGTACGGCTACGGGAAAGGCAAGGCCTCAGAGCAGAAACACACATCTGTGTGTTACTCTTTAGTTACTACTCCAAAAAATAGCTTTTGAGTCTAGCAAAGCCTTTCTGCATGAATCTGGAAACATAGGCCAGGCAAGATAAGGAAGTCCACACAGGAACAGGGCTGTCTCCATAGTAAGGGACATGGAGTTAAGCATAAATGCACCTCAGCTGCCTCACATATGCAACCTGAAGGGCTAATGTCAGGGGCTCTTCACTTCCCTTCATGGATCTGAAGACCAGGTTGGCTGCCTCTGCCTTTGGGGAGGTACTTTTGGCAGAGGGCGAGGCATGCAGCTGAAGGAAGCAACTCCTGAAATGACCTATCATGAACATTTAGATGTCATCTGAAGACTCTACAGCATGTCCAAGCCACACTGGAAGCCAAGTGGCCTAAGGTTCAAATAGTGTTGATCTGCTGATTCACTCTTGACTTCAGTGCGCAGCTTCCTACTAAAGGTTATGTTACTTCTGAGAGTATAACCCCACATGTGGCACTTTCAATAGCAATCCCTCCCTTCCAGGCCCTCTGACTCCTGCATTGCTCCCCAGATTGTGCTGTACTGGCAGCTGAGGTGTGAAAGCTGGAAAACGTGTTGGAGGTGAACTTAGTCAGCCCAGATATCTTGGCTGCCTGCTGGGTGATTAGCTCTGCTTACCTAGTTCCCACTTGTGTTTCAGTGGGACAAAAGAGCCAACATTCATTGCCTTGAAAGGAAGAGGCGATGCAACCCTTTACAAAGTAGCTGCAGCCAACCAGTTGTCTCCTGTCCATTGCAAAGTGACTTTGGCTTTCCCACCCCACCATTGCTTAAGAATGAACCAGTGCAAGTCAAATCTGATACAGTCAATTAAGTGTATAAAAGATCACTTGTGAGTACTAGCTGCAGAAATAACTTTTACTCAAAACTACAGGGTTTTTTCAACTATAATTTTTAACACAGGCCATTATGGATAGTGCAGAACAAGCTACAGTATTGACACATATTCATGGTTTTGTTTCCAAGATAAAACATGAGGTCGTATCTCCAACACACATAGTTTACATCCCTGGAACTTGGATTTGACCTAAATACCAGATTTCACTAGATAGGCCCTGAAAACTTGTTTTCTCACTTGTCCCCAAAAATACCAGTGAATCTTAAACAACAAAGACATCTGGACCTGAGGTGGTGCCTGCTCACCTGAGCACAAAGTCATGGGAGTCAATATCTTGGCCATACTGAGACTGCCGGAGGTTCCCAGAGTTGCCCACGACGGCACATCGTCTGCACGAGTAAGTGCCTCGCTCCTGCAGTGGATCCCCATCCCCGGGAATGATCCCAAACAATTCCTTGAGAGTAGCGTTAATATTCTTCGGAGTTTTCTCTCCTTGCAATTTCTGTTAGGGAGAAAAATCACTCCAGGTTACCAATACAGCTAGCTTTTCTGTGAGCAAGACGTAGCTTCAAATGTGTTCTCAAAGAGCATTCTTGCATGTACCTGCAGACACTGTCTCCTGCAGGACATGTTACAAGGCTTCTGGTTGGGAGCAGAAGTGTAAAAAAAAAAAAAGTGGAAAATCCCTTCCCATTCACTTTTTCAACTTCGTTCCCCTTTTCACCTCCTGCTCCTTGGATTCCCCCACCTCCTCACTCTCTATCAAGCCACGGTGGAACAGATCACACATTCTCTCCAAGGCTGACCTTAGCAGAATAAATGTTCCTCTAGTGTCTATAAACCTAATCCCACCTTGCACCAGATATTTTCTGCTAGGACATGCATAAGATTTCTTATAACCCTCCTAGAAGGGACAGAAGAGTCTCAGGGAATCCGATGGAGCACAGAAGCGGCTGACACCTCTTCCACAAATTTTGGCATATGCCAGAAGTAGGAGCAGATCTTATTGCTGCTCTTCTGGGCTGTGGAGGAACCAGCTGCTAGTGCAATAGGAAACTGCAGTAAACTAGAGTGAGCCCTGAGGCTGGAGATGTAAAATAATCTAAAAAATTCTCCAGGATGAAGAAAACCACCCGGACCTTGGTCATTGTGTCTGTTGCCATGGAGGGAAACTCCTTTGTAGCAGCTCTGTGGTGCATGGTGGAAACAATGGCTGGATTGGGAAGGCACAGGCAAGGTGCAGGGCAGGTGATGGTCAGGCACTCCCTTTCTGGAGCTCTGCTCTCTGAGGACTATGAAAGAGGTTGGGAGTGCTGGCAGGCTCACAGAAAGCATTGCCCACCCTTGTGGTGCCGCTTGCTTGCAAGTTCATAAAGGGAGAAGGGCTCCTAACGCAAAACCTGCCAAAAGGCTCTGCCCTTGCTCTGCCAGCCCCAGGCAAGGAAAAACAGGGAGGGAGAGAGGAGAAACACCTTTTCCCACGAGTACCAGCAACGGCCTGGGGTAATTTGGCTTTAGTTTCGGATGCGTTTCCCTTGACTGCATCAGGAACTGTTAATTTGTCCTGCACTCGCTCTAACAGATGTATCACTGTAATTTTTGTTTAAATTTCATGCTGTCTTTCTCCAGAACTATGTAAAGAAACCTTATTTGCACTGAATTGAACAACAGGTCTGTGGAGCTCAGAGCTGCAAGACAATATTGTGGCCAAGAACTTGAAAAAAAAAGACAAAGAAATGTTGGATACATAGACTTAATCTCCCTGTTAATCCTTGCTAGCCTATATACTCATATATGGACTGCACAAGGTGATTAGGATGCAAAGTAATGAGGACGTTCAGACAAGAACTGTCATTATTACCATGTATGACACTATTCAGTGGATGGCTCAATTATTTAAGTGAAAAAGGTTATCTTCTAAATTTGTGTGTGATGCTACAAACACATGTTCACATACCTAAACTCTTGTGTATTCTTTACGAATCTGATCTAACCTGGTTTTACTCTGAATATATGAAAACCACTTAATGTTAGAAAGCCTGCAACCTTCAAAATAAATGGAGACTTCACAGATGTCTTAGAGTGTAGTATTAGGTGTATAATGTAGAAAAATCCAACCTTTTTTTTAAAAAGGAACTTATTTTGAGTTATTTGAACACATATGTACATACACCCATGTATATTCTCTCTGTAAAGGTGAGCTGACTTTAACTGTCTTTAAGAAATGAAAGGCAAAACCACCAAACACGCACAAAAACATTTTTAAGAACATAGTTATTCTGGGGAAAAAACCACCAAAACCTGCTCTTGAACTGATTTTGCCTGAGAAAATGCAGATGAGGAAAGTAATTTTCAGAAAACTGTTAAGTACCTGAGCCCCCTTTTTAAGTTAAATTGCCTTTTCACCCAGAGTCATAGCATCAGGAAAGGAAAGGACCTGGAGTATTGACTTTTATTTGATGCATTAAAATGGTAAGAAGCATCATTATCATGGATAGCCACCTCCATTTACACAGAACAGGGATCTGCCTTTTCTTTCTGTTATGCTGCTGTCAGTCCGGAGTAACCCTGTTGCAACCAAGTTAAAACATGGGCACCAACACCAGCCTGAAAGCAGAACACCGTCATCCTACGATCCCTCAGTTGTACACAGCTTCCACAGATTATTACTTATGTTAGAGATTCCCTCAGTGACCTCAAATAAGATGATGACCTTATTGCACTGTGTGCTGAACGTCCATACAGTAAGACATCCGTCCTTAACTCATTAAAAGTGCTCTGTTTTAATTTCCTCAGTGATTATCTGATTGGACTACACTTTTCAGGCCTAATCTTCAATCAGCACTGGTTAGTCTTTGACATTTCAGCAAAACAGAGCAGAGTAGGCAATGAAGCTGGTTAACTCCAAGGCAGACACAGCTTTTAAAAGTTCAGACTTAATGTGCAGCCAGTTCCTTATTGCACAATGTTTACTTGACTTGAAAAAGACCATTTTAATAGCATTACAATTACAAGCCAATTATAGTTCACTTTCCCACACTAAATTGTTGTCCTTTTTTTTGAGTAATGTTGTCTTTTTTCTTTAACTAGCTCCAACCAGTCTGGCCTTTCCCATAAATCAATAAAAGCACTGGGTGAAAGTCTGTCCATGACGTCCAAGGCAGAGCCATGTCAGTGCCATGTGGCTCTGCTGGGACAGCATCCTCCCTCCAAGTGCCATAGATGTGTGCCAGGGATACGTGTATGGATATAGCTGCTAGAAGTGGGTTTAAATACACTGAAATACCTGACCCCTGTGTGAAGTGGCTGCTTTTCTCAGAAGTCTGTGCAAGCAACAGCCATGTTGAATGATGCAGCTTAGCTTCTTGCCCAAGTCCAAAAAGCACCTTAACCCACCTTGTGTCCACATATAAAATCACTAGATCACTTAAAACTCCAGCTCCCCTCCATAAAATATGTCTGGCACTTGAGAGTCAACTCTTCACCTCAGATTGTTAAAAACTGTAATTGGGAGTCCAGATGGAGAAGTTTCCTAATCATCTTCACTGGGAAGACAAACTACAGTCCTCCCAGCCTTAGAAACTCCCCACTTCACACACAGAAGTTTACTAGCTGGTTTTGCATCTTCTTATTTTAAAAAAGCACGAAAAAAAGGCAAGAAAAAAGAACCTTCAAAGGTTTTGCACTTCCTTTCTTTACCCATGAATGGCTTTCCAAGGAAGAGCTTGTTCCTCCTTCTCTCATCACTTTGTGCACACCTCCATTAAGGATGACAAGGGACTTTGCTGCTTTTATAAACTCCTCAGAAGGATTTCCTGGGCTCTCCGGTACCGTCACATTGCCAGCGATTGCCAAGAAGCAATACTCAAAACTCAGCCAAAGGGACGCAAAGGGAGGGTTGTGAATTCAGCCAAGGTTGCTCAGAGCTAATAGCTTGGAGTGGTGAGGCCACAGCTACAGTCAGGAGAGCCTCAAAGGAAAGCTCTCCCGGTGCCTGTGCGTCCTGCATCCATGGATAAGTTTGGCAGCGTATTAAATACACCTTCAAAATCCCAATTTATGAGCATGTAGGAAATATCCTGCTTAACCTGTAATCACTGGTGTGATGTGGATGCAGATGGAGCGTGGATTGAGACACAGCCCTCGTGGTGGACAGGCTGCTGGGGCAGCCCTGCGAGCACACAGCCAGGCAGCCTGGGGAAGTTGGTGTAGTGATACTATATTTTGTGGCTTCTCTAATTTTTTTAACTGTTTTGAAAAGGTAAAGAGGGAATAAAGCCCCATGAGAATCTCTTTTGCACAGCTACTAATTGCTTTGCTGCAGCAGTTTGGAGGCATTAATACTCAGGCAGCGCTTCCCAGCTGTAAGACATTGTACAAAGATTAATCCTAGCAGCAGCCTGGTGGGGAAAATCCAGGTAATCTCCATTTTGCAGACTGAAGGAGAGGTTAAAGGGAAACCATCAATTTTAAAAATGCCTCCTTGGTCTGGAAAATATGGAATTGTTATTGTTATATTTAATGTCCTGCAATTACTATGTATCAAAGAGATTAAGAGGGAGAATATAGGAGCTTTCAAGAGTTCAGGCTTTGTTTAATGATTTGTGTCTGTCAAAAAATACGCATTCTCAAACATGAATATAATGTGCATATATTATGTAAATAAGACACAATAATATGCATAGGCCAAACTGTATGATTTCTGACTTCCATGGCTGGTACAGGTCACCTCCACGCTACTCTAAGGAGAGCCTCCGCCAGCTCTGTGTGCCCTCGTTTCTGGCTGCAGGATGCTTGCAGCTTGGCAGAGTGCATGGCAGTGCTTAGAGGGACCCATGAGCTTGGACCACCTTCAGATCCATCTGTCCTCGCCGTAGGAGACCCCGGAGCTGCAGCCCAGCTGGACGTACGTGGGGGTTGCCAGTGGGGACAAGAGGTAGCCCAGAGTCAGGTTCTCCCAGCATGTCTAAGGCTGGTCTAAATGTCATGCTTGCACCCAAGCGGTACAACACCAGGTGGGACTGGGCAAGTAGCAGGCACTGGGACTAGAGCCTGGGATCTGGGCCGGATTTGGTATCCCCCTCTGCAGCTATCTGGTAGCTACATGCTACTTTCAGTGCGTTGAGCCCTTTGTATTGCTTTCAAAGTATCATAGGCAGCGTCCCAGTTTTAAAGAAGACTTCGGGTGATCAAAGTATTTGGGGAAATTTTCTACAAAGAGCATGCAAAATGCATGACTCAGGTGCCAAGTAGCTCTGCTGCTGTCTCAAAAATAAATGCAGCTTCCACGACTTCCCCGCGCACATGTTGGGGATGCCCTTTTGTTCGCTGTCTGGTTAGAAAATTTTTAATTGCATTTTTTCCTACAAACATAACAAGTAAAAGCTAACATTTTCTTTTAGATACACTAATCACATGGCCCCAAGAGCTGAGCTTTCTTCCAAAAAAAAAAAAGAAAGCAAACCCCTCAAATATCGTAAGATTCAAGATAAAAATTGTTATGAAGTGGTAGTTTATGAACAATGTGCTACAGATAAGATTGCCAAGGAACTCTGAGCCTGATTTTATTTATCACAGCTTTAATCCATCAACCTCAACAGGGTTATTTTGGCTTTAGAACAACAGCTTCTGATCTCATATTTTAATTCTTCCTGATGACCAAAACCAATGCCAAAACCCCCTGAGAATAAAACAAGAAAACTATAAATAAATGCTATGCTGTGTTACAGCATATAATCTTTGCCCTGTTTCCTTATACACAGGTTACTAAATTTAGTGGAAAGGTCCATAGCATTTGTGTCATTGCACAACAATTAAAACCTTCCAGTTGAAACATCAGGGAGGTGGGAAAGAAAACATAAGCAGAAAGGAATTCATCACGTAACATAAGGTGCCAGCTTCCGAAACTCTTGAGACTCTCACAGTCCCTGAGCATAAGATGAGGGAAGCCAGACAGATGGACAGACAGAGAGACACACAGGTAAAGAAGAGAGAGGAGGGGAGAGAGGAGGAAGAAGGAAGGGAGGAAGGGAGGGAGGAAGGAAGGAAGGAAGGAAGGAAGGAAGGAAGGAAGGAAGGAAGGAAGGAAGGAAGGAAGGAAGGAAGGAAGGAATGAAGGAAGGAAGGAAGGAAGGAAGGAAGGAATTTCTAACAAGCTGGTTACAATCTGGAGTATTATTAATGCACAGATCACCTCCAAGAGGAGGACTCCAACTTTAAGTCACAAAAAGCACAGAGCAGCTGCAGGGGCATACCCAAGAGAAGAATTTGGGCCATTATTTGTTACCCAACTAAAGTAACCCAGGGAGAGTTTATCAGCTGGGTAGGTTTAAGCAAATGAAAAGCAAGTAACAGCCCTGACAACAGCTCCCTGGTTTCTGTGAACACAGAAACAGGCAGGTACATTTTCAGGTGCCTTCTCCAGAAGCAGCCTTGCCCCATGCAACAAGATGAGGCACTGCAGGCACGGTGGCACTGACCTTCTCTTCCCTGCTCTTTCCCACCAGCATGGGTGGTACTGCTAACTCCAGTACAGACAATGCAATTTCAAATTTTATTCACAGCAGCCAGGAATATTTCCTTCCAAAAGGCCACATCCTGCCAAGCTGGAAGAGCTTAAACCATATATTCTCCAAATAAACCATGAAGCAGCCCGGCAGCCATGTGTCCTGGTTGCAGCTGGGACAGAGTTAATTGTCTTCCTAGTAGCTGGTACAGGGCTGTGTTTTGGGTTGAGTATGGGAAGCTTGTTGATAACACCCTGATGTTTTCAGTTGTTGCTCAGTCCTGTTTAGACTCAGCCAAGGACTTTCCAGCTTCTCATGCCCAGCCAGCAAGAAGGCTGGAGGGGCACAGGAAAGGTGGGAGGGGACACAGCCGGGACAGCTGA
>JAVKLA010000027.1:45731636-45753331 GCA_034782735.1 Sagittarius serpentarius
CAGCGAACTTGCTGAGGGTGCACTCAATTCCACCATCTATGTCATTGATGAAGATATTAAACAGTACTGGTCCCAGTTATTAAACAGTACCAGTTCCAGTTCTGGAAGCATCTGTATTTTGAAAGTCTAAGGATAATCCATCACACTCATTTTAGACCTCAAAAGAACTGCCTGCAACTTAGTAGGGTTTTTTTAACATGGTTCCTTAAATGTCCAAAATTAGATAATTAAGCAAATAGTGCCTCTAGCAGGCATTTGGGCTTTCTGTGGTCAGACTTTTCAGTTACATCATGTGCTCTTTAGCAACATCTTTCCTTGCCTCCAAGTATTTCTGTGTCTCAGAGGATTTTAGATCACATCATATCTAAGGCTATAGCTGTCCACCTAGTCACATATACTCAAAATATTATGAGTCGAACACACAGAGAGACACGGAGCAGAGTGCTGAGTCACAGAGGTGTGATGAAGAATTACAAACCAAAATCTTCTGAATGAGAATCATGTTTTCACATCCCACAGCTGCATTTGCAAGGCAGTAGTCCTTTTACTTCTCTACAGAATGACCAATATTTTTAGCTGTATTTTTACATATTTAATTATTAGCAAAGAACAGAAATTATGTTTTTCTAACAATGAAATTTCATTTCTGCATCCCCTCATCCCTTCCCGAGAAAAGGCAACAAAAGCACTTTTTTGCAATGACAGTGAACACATGTAAGAACAATGGGCTATCAAATTAAAGGCAAACATGTTATAATATCAACGGTGACTTGTATACATAGCAGAGCTGTCCTACTGAAAAAGAGCTCATGAATCCTCTGCTACAAAACATCAGACAAAAGCATCTGAACAGTGTGAACAAAGGGAAATTGCCACAGAAATTGCAACTGATGGACATTTATGCAGGAGAAATTCCATCCCCAGGTTATCACCAGCAATTGGTGCTTCAGAAGAGCACAAGAAATTTGTGAAAAGGCTCTTTAAGATAGGAAAAGGCACCTCCTCTTCAGTCTTTTGTGGACAGCAATACAGCCCAAAGCATGAGATATAATAACTGGCATATCAGAAACCCTGCTTTTCTGGCTTACTCAAAACTGTAGCACAGTGGCAAGTTTCAGGGTCAACTAGACTTGGACAAAGCAGCAACGCCTCACTGGAACTTAAATGTTGCTATTCTTTCATTTCAGAAAAAAAATCCTAACCTTTGCCCTGTGGCAGAGGGCTCACAGCATCCTTTCAAGCAGGGGACAAGGCTAAGTATTAAATACTTCAGGAAGTTGTTTTCTCACAGGGAAAACACACACTTTGCAAGGCTTCACTCACTGCACGTGCGGGCACCTGGGGTGGGGTTAGTCTGGACCTCTCATCTAGGAGAGAGCACCGGGGGGTGTACGCAGGGGGAAGATACCAGCTGGGTTAGTTTTCAGCTAAGCCATACATCTTAGCATGATTGATTATTTGGGTTTTGACTCTTTGTTTATATGTAGTAAGTAAAGTAAGTAAGAAAAAGAGTCTGGGTCCCGGGGTTTGCAAGACAGCTCTGAGTCAATCAGGCCAGTAATATTTTTTTCCTTCCTACAGAAAGAGGAGCAGATCCTGTTAATTTTGGACCATAAAGAAGCTTCTCCATCTCTTTCACGCTCATCTACAAGGGACAACACCTATGTGCTGGATGTTTTCTCAATAGATAACATCAAAATATATATATTTTTTTTTTCTAAGGGCATAAAAGAAGCAGGCAGGCACAGCTCTCACTGACTTTCAGTGCTGTTTGGGCTCTGAAAGCTTCCCATCAGCTTACCTGACAGACACACCCTTAGGGCTTCAGTTCTGCACAGAAGAAGAAAACCACAAAACCAGTATTAGCTCCTTTGGTTTAGATGGCCCAGCCTCTACCCTCTGGCATTTGCCTCCCTAGCAGAGAGGTTAATGGGATCTCACTCCTAGCCATGCTGGGGCAGGACCCATCTGATCTAATGATACACCTCAATGCCCGAGCAAGTCATTCAGGCTTCTTTAACTGTCAACAGGGATGAAGTCCCACTTCCAGAGTCTATTTTTTTGGTATTTCCTCTAAAATGAGACGAATCACATGCTAAAGTACCTATTTCTCTTTGCGAAAGATAAAAGGAGGGCAGATAAACAGCTCTGATGGCAGCACATGCATTGCAGATGCTTCCACTCGGTCGGATGCATCCCACACTGATCTCTTGCACTCTAAGCAAATTCCCAGCACAGGAAAACACTCCCTGCTGCAGAAGGAGCACGAACTGCTTCCTCTCTCCCTGTGCCTGTCCTCCATACGCTCGCTTTCATTTCATAAGGCGAGCAGTTTTCTCCCAATTAAAAGAAACCACAGTATTCTTAAGAGAATATGAAGCTCCAATTCCCTTGGCGATGCCAGAGAATGTACTCCCTTCTGCAAGGTCATTTTAAAATTATGGGGTTGCAGCAGCATTTTGTTCCCAGTATCAAATTCTACCAGTAGCTCTGTCAGCCGGCAGCACTCAGGGGGCAGATGGAGTGGGAGTCTTGCCCATGAGAGCCACACATGTGCGAGACCTGGAGCGAGACACCGAAACCAAGTCCTACCCTCAGTGCTGAAAGGAAGGGCTTGTTGCCAAACATAAGCATGGGTTTCCATCTTATCTCAGTCACCGCACATGTTTTTGCTCCCACTGTACTTTCTATGGAAATGAGTCCCAGAAGCCAAGCTTTTTCCCTAGCTGTTTTGTTTTCTAGGCTCCTTTGAGCACTGACTCCCTTTGACGGCTTTCCCTCGTCCCTTTTTGTCCTCACCGCCAGCCCAGGACACCCAGGAGGACAGCGCTCTCAGCGCTTCCTCACCTGAAAAGCCACAGAAATGAAGAATAAAGATATGCCCGGGAAAAAAATGTACTGGAGCTGCCACGGTTGGGAAACCCTGTGAACCCAAAACCACCTTCTCCGGCATGGGTACAATCACCACATCTCCATCCCCCTTCCTAGTGCTGTGACCAAGAGAAGACAGAGATAACACTGTTCCAGGTTTCATCCTGCCAGAGAAGAAAAGACGAGTGTTGTGGTAGCGGCTCCCTCCACTCACTGCATGTCAAGTGAAGTATGAGAGTGACGTCTCTGAGTAGGTACCAGAGTAATTGCAGTCCATAAGGCACCTCAGATTACGGACCTGCCTGGGCAGCAGTAATTCTTCCGCCCACCAAGGCTTTCTGCTTGGAAGGCTGACACATTTGCAGCTACTTTGGGCCTGGCAGCCCTCTAAACTATGATCCCATGGGGCACTACCGTGCACCTGGACTGATTCATTCCCATACCCATGCACCCTTCGCTGCTTAAGGGTCATCGTGGCTGGATTTCACCTCTGTTTTCACGGGCAGGCAGCCAGCAGCATCCCACTCCGATACCCTCTCCAAGGATGTCCCACCTCTTTGCCAAGCAGGGCCACCAAATCCTGCTGAGGGACACCTGCTCTCAACACACTGCCAACCACAGGCTGTCATTTGCAACCATGTCTGCTACCTATCAAGAGCTATTAATCACAGAATGGTTTGGGTTGGAAGGGATCTTCGAAATCATCTCGTTCCAATCCCCTGCCATGAGCAGGGACACCTTCCACCAGACCAGGTTGCTCAAAGCCCCATCCAGTCTGGCCTTGAACACTTCCAGGGATGGATCCACCGCCTCTCTGGGAAGCCTGTTCCAGCACCTCACCACACTCACAGTAAAGGAGCCCAATTTGTTTTTCTCATCTAATATATTAAGGGTTACAAGGTTGTAGCTTACAAAACCAAAACCATTTAGTTACAGCTCTCATATATTGAGAGCTTAGGTATCATAAACTACCTGTCCGACAAAAGGAAGCACACTTTTATTTTACAACTAGGTATGTTTAGGATCAAGTAAGCATTAAACTCTCCTTCCCACATCCAAAACAGTGGAGTCTCTAGGGATATTACTCTGGCTCATTTTAACATCTCATCAGTCATGTTTGTAAAACATGGGATATGGAGAACCCTTAAACAGAGAAAAAAAGAGCCCACAGTATTATTTATCCTACCGGAGTCTCCTTATACTGCAAATTCAAAGGTTCCCCATATATCTTCATTACTTTAAACTTCTGGCATCTTCCCCACGGAATAGACCATCTGCATTTCAGCTCTTCAACAGTAGGTGTCTAAGGATTGTCAGTACTTCAGTATACTGTGCAGACCCATCCAGCTCCATTCCAAAAAGTCTTAGTGTGACAGCACTTTTAAAAAAGGGATAGAAAATAAATATTAATTAAAACCAGACGAGCTCTAAGAGAGGTGCAAAGTAGCAGCTACAGTGTATAGCTGGCAAAACCACATCAAAGTAGAGTTCCCAGCTCTTTTATGGCAGAGACAGAAATGAAACCCTGTCTTCAATCCAGTGTCCTATCCAAAGTCTATCTATCCCCTTCTGCCCACTTTAAAAATGAGCAGAGTCTCTATTTACCTAATCTCTATGAACAGGACCCTTTCAAAGGCTGGAATCGGAGATTGTATCACGGACTTTTGTTGGAACAAAGATAAAATAAATGCCCCTGAAACTGTAGGTCACCAGTGCTCAGCCTGTGATTACGCAGTAGTTCAGAATAAGCTCAGATCAATATTGTCACTGAAACCCATCTTTTCAAAGCAGTGGCTATAGCAGCACTGCACACAGAGGGGCCAAGTGTTACTAGATGTTGTTGGAAAGTGCAGTTGGGAGGCTAGTGATTCAGGCTTGTGTCAGTAGAATGTGTTACGGACATATTCTGGATATGTCATAAATAACAGACAGTCAGCCAGAAGTGTTTTTCCTTGATCAAGGATGGGTTGATAGATATATCCTCACCTGCTCCAAGGGGTACCTTGTGTAGGGAAAATCTATGCTCAGCTTGTACAAATGCTCCATCTAAACCTGCCTCTATTTTTATTTCCTCTACATTAGGAGGCAAGAGAGGTGCACCCATTTTTCTTCTTGTAGTTTGGGACCTCACAATGTAGACCTTGCTGTTTTTTATTATTCCCACACGTGGCATAGTTCCCCTTCCCGTTGTTATCCACTGACACATTGTCACTGCAGGGGAAAAAGGAAAGAGAAGGTAATGACACGAAATACAAAGTTTTAACCTGAAGTTTATTCCTCTTCGGCTGTCTGAGGCTGCTTGAAGCATGAATCCAGTTCTGCTGTTTAAAAAAGGAATTACCCAAGTGACTCACGTCTTGCTGAGAGAGAGACCGCTAGCTAGTTCATCACACACCAGCGTTCAGATCACGCCGCTTGTCCGTGCTTACAGCAAGAAGCTGATTCCTGCAATTTATTCCTGGGTCTGCCGTGGGTAGCACGGCTTTGGGGAAATCGCAGTAAAAACTGGAAAACTTGACAATTTTAAACTGATGCTTCCCTTCCCAACAGTCTTCCAGTATAGACTTGTTTAAGTTCAAATGCTGAAGCTGAGAGTTTAAACTTGTGCTTACATTTTAAGTCTCGTTCACATAGTCATTAGCAGCATTAAGCTGGGGGAGAATCTGCTGTGAAATTTAGTCATCTGGTACCATGAAAAAGTGCTGGCATGGCTGTTTGATGTTCTGAGAGGGGCTGGTACTCCAAACCAGGAGATACCAGAGCTTTTCAAGTCCCGCTCATTATTTGCTTTGCAATGACACAGGAAACAGTAAGGGCTTTAATCTGTAAATAATCTTTTCTTCAGTGATCTGGGAACAATCTACAGGACATAGCAGCTGCATTTTTTTTTTCCTCCATGAAATGATTCATTAAAGTACTGCTCGCTTATTAACAAGTTTGGGGAGGGAAAAAAAAAAAAAAAAGAAAAAGAAGCGCTGCATTTTCATGCAAAGCGAAAACTCCTGCACCTCTTTGCTCTTGTGCTACAAACAGCTTGCTTGAGTTGCAGGAGATTTGGCTTTGCATAACAATGTTTCACAGAACAAGAGGGAAAAACAAGGGAAAAAATAAGAGGGAAAATGCAAGCTAAGATGGCCAGATGAGCAGCTAAAGGCTGCGACACCTTGATCTCGGCACATCAAATAGAATACATCTACTTACATGCAGACTGTGCCCTTCCCCTGTAAGTACACTCCCCCGCTCAGTGCACAGATATTCACTTCAGATCAAAGCATTCTCAAGGATTTTTTTTCTTTCAGCCACTTCCAGTCACTTCCTCCAGTCACCCTCACTCCTTCCTACCCGCCTTGATACATCAGATACTGGGCAGCACTTCATATACAAGTTTTAACACTGTACATCACCATGATTGATCGGACCTCAGCAAAAAGACTGGGTAATGATAATTTCAGAAAGAGGGAGGATTAATTTTGGTGTCATACTGCAAATCAATCTTCATTTTAGAGTAATTAATTCCAGCAGGTACAAGACTGGCAACACAGACACTACTGCTGCAGGTACCCAGGAACAGTACCACCCAGGTACCCTGCAGCAATGCAAGCTACGGGTTTTGTAACTAAGATTTATGATGGGACTCTTCTGCCCAGGAACCCGGACTAGTGAGACAGTATTACTGCAACAGGTTGCCCAGGGAGGTGGGAGATGTCGAGCCCTGGAAACATTCAAGGTCAGGTTGGACGGGGCTCTGAGAAACCTGGTCTAGTTGAAGTTGATGTCCCTGCTCATTACAGGGGGGGTTGGACTAGATGACCTTTAAAGGTCCCTTCCAACCCAAACCATTCTATGATTCTACAGTTCTTCTACCCTGCTAGCCTACCCCCAAGATCAGAGGCAGAGGACTGTGCTTGCAGGTTAGAGGAGCAGCAAATAGAAGAAACACCTAAGGGAGCCACATCACTTGTCCAGGCAAAATGGGGTGAAATCCCGGCCACAGCAAATTTTGTAAAAGCTGCAGACAGAGAAAGGAACTCAACAGTCAGATTTGCAGTGGCTGATTATATTAAGGATACTGGAAATTGCATTGATGATCCTGGCTTCATAATTAAAAGCATCAAACCAAAACTTTGGGCCAAATTATGTTCCCATTTTAGCTCATTTAGATCTGTGCAAATGAAACGAATTACTCAAGATCTTCATCGACGTAATAAAGCTGGTCATTTTGGCATTGCAGTCTATGGGTACTCATTACAGAAGCTAAACCACAGGCTCGCTCCAGATGGCTTGTCTCTACAACACAGCATACATCCAAGGCACTTCATAAACTAATCACCTACTGATCATATCCCTTCAATTAAAAATTACTCAATATTTCCAAGTGCTGGCATTCATTTTAGAAATACCAGAAAATTATGAAGTGCTTGGCCAATAATATGCAGCTTTTCCTACATTACAGAAATGTCAGTTAAACAACATTAACCAGTTCGGTAAAGCAGTATAGTTTATATCTGGCACGTGGCATATTTGGAAGTCTCTCCACCTCTACATGTGCTGTGGCAATGGCATTGGTGGCACCAGCTAAGGGCAGAGACGAATAGAGAAAAAAATACCTCTTATCCTACAGTGGGGATATAGATGGGGAGAATTTTTAGAGCAACAGCTCCAAAGGAAGCTCCAGCATCGCTCCTTTTCGATAAGGCAGACCCAGGTTGATGCACATGTTGCCTCAGAGGAGCGGACGCACGAGGGGAGAGCTTTGCTGAGCGGTGCGGGGTTAACCAGGAGGTTTCATCCCTCCACTAAATCGCACATTTGCTTTACATGGCTGTGCCATTTATTCTGGTTTATATCAGGTGAACATAGAAAAGTAGCGAGGCATGGATCTGAGAAGATGATGACGATGATGGGTTTATTTGTGGTAAACAGAAAAACACAGAGAGCTCACTACAGGGTTTTCTGGGTTCTTTGTACAAGTATAGACACAAAGCCAACTGGTTTTTTTATTCTTAATGCAAACTCCTCAGAGCATTGCTCACCAGCTATTTCAGTTTGAATCAATGAAGTCTCTTCTCCAGGAATACAGTCATTAGCTCCCCCAGTCTCTGCTGATAGACAGGCAGGGCTTACATTAGTCATGGCTAACAACTTGGAGCAACTAGCAATAAAGCTAAATTACGCCTTTGACGAAGTAGCAGACTTCCTTACCTCACTGTAAAGAAAATTAAGGGTATTCTCCAGTCAAACAGCTGTGCATGGCAAATTTGTTTTAATATATTAAACATCGTAGCCACGCTTTCAGCCAGGAAAAGGTGGCTCAGCTCCACAGCAGGAGCAGATGTTTGTATAGATAGGATAACAGAATCAGGGTGAGCAAAATCTTCCTGTACCGCGCCTTTTTGACAAGTGTCCCAGAATTCAGTGTCGTTTCACTACACTGGGTGAATTACAGGCTGTAGGTATCCTACGGTCCATAAACACAGGACCCTCTGCAGTCATCTAAACAACCTTGTATGTGCCTTGTCATATCCCTTTGCGAATACACCTTGCTAGTCTGCTGAGACAGCCATTTACCATCTCTTCCCAAAGGCAGTAATTAAGACATTTGATTCAGTCACTCACGTCCCCCATGCTTTTAGTGTTTATAAATATTAACGACCCTGATTGCTATATAGCACTCCTGTAGTTGAAAGCTTGGAGCATCTCAAATAGTCATGGCAAAGAGACAGTTATTGGGAAATCAAAGCTGACAACAGAATTCAAGAATAAAATTTTCAAAGGGAATAACGTGGGCCATCACATAAGGCCACCCATCTTGCTCCCTGACACTATTTGGCTGCGTTTAGGTAGTTCAAACGCTGTGCAAGCATGTCACTATACCAAAATTGTGCTTTGCAGCAATGACAAATGTTACTTGTTCATTTGAGAACAAGCACGGGTATATAACAACATACCAGGCTCCTTTAGAGCAGCCCTATGAAAAGGTGTATCCAGCTTCCCTTTTATCACAATACAGACAAGCATGATACAAACACAGCCTTAAAAATAAGCATGTAGACAATCAAAATGTAAGCAAAAAGTATATACATTTGGGGTTGTAAAGGAGTTGGCCATGATGATCTAAAAGCAACCTGCGCTTTCCCACCCCAAAACTGTACGTTTGCCTTTGGTACTTGTCTCAGTGAACACTAGCTTAACTTGTGCTAATAAAGATCAATTTTCTTCACAGCAGATAGGTACACCGTAGCCTTTATTCCAGAAAGCCCAGAATTTTCAGCTAAGAGCTTCACCCCATTCTAAGTTGCAGACCTTTTCTTACAGATGCCACTCATGACCAGAAACCTAGCGTACTACCTTATTTTTACTTCACTGCTAGCAGCTAGAGTCGCTGCAGGTCATTAAAGAGACTTGTCTGGCTGAACAGCTTCCAGAATTGCAATGAAGTAGTTATTTAATATCCTCAGACAAAAGATACTATGCAAATAAAGAGCACTGTGTTTTACCAAAGAGGGTCCTCTGATTACCATCTCTTAGTCCAATAGAGGTAAATGGATTCTAGCCTGAGTTTTTGCAATACAGTTTCCCGGATAAAGAGTCTTTAGTTTAAAATAAACCCTGCTAAACAAGCTATAGTCCACTTAGCTTGACAAATTTAAACAATTAACCTGCGGGAAGCCAAGCTTCTTTTTCATATTTGCAGGTCAGCTGCCTTGAGACAATGTCTGAAGTACAAATAGGCTTTCATGGACAGATTCTGATTCCATTCAGCATGGTGTAAATCAGGAATAATCCCTTTAGAGATTAGTAGGAGTGAGATCAGATTCAGGCTCTTGGAATTAAGCACAAACCATGTGCTTGCTGGGCTTATTCTAATTCTGCTAAGTACAAAGCAATTCTCCTTCAGCATGTCCCTCTCCCATTCTGTCTAAAGCACTCTGAGCTGAGGAGCAAAGGAAGTGCTGCTGATAACACCCAACAGATGTCTGTCATTGCAAAATACTTTTGCCTACAAAGTTATTAAATAAGCTTTGCAATTAAAAAAAAAACAAACAAAACCAACCCTCTTCCAATTACACAGGCAGAGCAAAGTTGCGTTCAAAGATCCCTCCTGACCCCTGAACCATGAAATGAACTCCAGTAACCATATTTTACAAGAAACAAACACATTTAATTACTTTGATTTACAGCATCTGTCTCTGGTTTGGGGTATATATCAAAGGAAAACATAAGCAGAGCTTTTGCCACATGTATGTCATCCTTAGGAAGCATCTCAACAGGACTTCCAGCATTGTTACGAATAAATGCAATGTCATCTGAAAGTCAGTTGTGGCCTTCCCCTGCCACCATCTCCTTTGAAAGGTCAGGCAATAAAAAGACAAACATGCCAGTGAGTACCCTGCTTATTTTTAGGTAAGATCAAAAATCAAGTCACAACCTTGATGAAACAGTGCATCACTGTGCAACTATATCAAAAGGATATAACTTTTGCCGTTCATAGTGCTTGTGGTATATCCCTGCTCACATACCAGTTTGAGTGTGCACCTAGAGAATCATGGTGAAAGAGGCTAAGATATAAGTCTCTATCCTATTTAGACCAAGATACAAACCTCACAAGTGATGGGGAACTATGAATTTACCCGATGAGTACGACAGCCTACATAAATACCATTCCCATTTGATGTGGAGTAGTTTAGTCTCTCTGCCATGATGCTTACATCATTTATGCCTCCCAAAATAGCCTATTGAGCAGACTGAAGGACACCTTTAATTCTAGATGCCAACTGTGTTGCTTTGTTCTGCACCTCCGGAAAAAAAACCAATTTTAACTCTCCCAACACCCAAGTCACTCTGCGGGTTCCCACTGCATGCCTTGAAGATGTCTCATCAGGTCTGAAATCTTCTACCAGGTACTGTTGACAAGGATATCTCACCCTGTGGCCTTTGAGGAAGAAAAAAAGTCTTGTAACAATCTCAGGTCCCAACAACCGTGGACAGGAAGCTGAAATTCAATAGGAGCTATAAAAGTGGACTGCCAAAGGCTGTCACACCTATGAAAGAATTTCCTTTGGGAAGGGGAGGGTAGCTTTGTAAGAAAGAAAATTTTATCTTTATTCACCTTCAGCTGGACTCTTGGACAGTGATGACCAATGGCTGTAAGAAAAGTACTCTGCTATACAGATTGAAGAGTCCTGTTGGCTTTGGGCAAAGAAACCACCATCAACAAGCCTGTTCATACAATTGCCATGTGTTTTAAAGATTATGAGAAGTCACAAGCTTTTTAAGTCTCATTAAGCAGATAACAGCTTCAGCAATCAATTCAAACACACGTGCTGAGCAACATCCCTGTGCTGACTCAGAGGGAAGCATGCTACTCACTCTCATTCTGTGAGATATTTTGGTCCCGCCTTCAACAGTCTCCAGGTAATGAGCAGATCAAGCCCTAATGAGCTCGTTAGGTATGACAAGGCTATACTCAAGGTTACTGTGCATGACCCTATTCTCTCTTGGAGAAAGGTGAAACCGTCATGCAGCATTTGTTACTGATGGAAGAGAGGATTAAAACCAAAACACAGCACTTGGTCCGAGATGTGGAAACACCTTAATTTCCTTGGAAGTCCATACTGTTGGTGCCAGCCAAAGCAATGCTGCCACAAACCTGCTCAGGAGCAGCAATTAGCTCAGAAGAGAGCGTGGCAGCTGCAAGGGGAAATCTGAAAGATTGATTCTGACAGCTATAAAAGCAAGAGGGGTTTTAATATTCAGAAAAGTGTCAGTGCCCTAATAACAGAATTTCCGTCTCTAAGAGCTACACTTGTCAAATGAAACCTGATTAGATACAAAAGTAAAAAAGGCATCAGGGCTTTGACAAATTCGGAACGGTTCCCTTTGTAGAGGTGAGGGACTGTGAAGGAGATGCTTTTCAAAACGAGCAAGTCTCGCCTGGTTTTACCCTCAACTTGACCTTCGGGCGCCGATGGCAGAAGGCCACATTTCACAATTTAAGTGAGGAGGATGCCAGCAGCGCAGGAGCAGGTGGCACCAGTTTCAACGGCACCAAGTTTCACCCTGCGGAAGAGCTGTCTTGCAAAGGCAGTTGGTTTCTTCCGAGTGGGAAGGGTTACATGCCACCCTGGTAATCCCACCCTCGGTGTGTGCACCTCTGCCAAGCAAGCCTGAAACTCCCACAGGAAGCAAACCAGGTTGCCTCAGGGTCTCTTGTTCCACCTCCAGTCTGTTCCATGAGAAGCTCCTCACTGAGGACACGCACCGCTATCTTTTGTGTCCATGTATCACAGGCAGTAAATTTCCAACCAAGACAGTAAGGGTGTAAAATTTTTACTGGCAGACAACAGCCAGACTCACAGTATTATTTTCCAAATTCAGAGAAACGACAAAAGTGTGGTTAGTGGCTTTGAGACCGACCTCAGGGGAGAGTTACACCTTGATGAAATGCCATTTTCCAAATTGAAGCTGTGCTGTTTGGTTGGGGTTTTTTTTCTCCATAAAATACAGAGAACCTCTAAGTTTGCATGTGGCAAGATAAATCAGGGAAATGACGTTTTGTCCAAAGCTTCTTTAAGAATTCCCACACGCACAAAAGAAGAAAAGCTGGATGTGTGGGTCCCTGACAGCTTGCCTGAGGAGGATCGAAGGATTGTTTTCTGCTGCAGTAACATCTAACTCTTTGTCAAGCTTGTTCCCACAGGACAACTGTCCTTTTTCCAAAATAACAACTTTAAATGGGGCAAAATTCTTAGGATTGTTTGTCAATTAGTGTGATGACAGTCCCCACAGACAGGACTTGGGTATTTTAAGCCACAGAGACAAAGGGCTACTATCTAAACAGGGGTGGGGGAAGCTCCTCTCCAAGAAACAATAGAGGCAGTGACCGCACTGAGCACTTCCAGCTTAATCTGGTAAAATTTTAGCTTGATAGAGCATTCTTCATCCAGAGCTTTTACAGGTAAAGGAAAAGCATGTGTCCTCCTTTTGAGCCGGCAGAAACAAAGCAGAACAAATGAACCCCTCTGCTATGCCAGCAGTGGGTCAAATGGCAGCAGAGGAAGAAAGGAGCAGCCCCTTCTCCTGGTGCTCTGTGAGACAGAGACATCCCCCTCCGAAAGAGCTGGGAATGGAATTCTAACCTATTGATTCTTTTCCATCCAAACCTCCTGTTTTTCCCCCTATTAAAAAAAAAATCCCCAAAATGAATTGCAATTACATAGCAACATCCTCTGCCAGTACTTCCACTCAACCCAGTATCAACAGGAGACTCTTGCCTTGCAGAGAGGCAACTTATTCTAAACTCCTTTGTTTCTTTGCTACTAGCAAATGTTTTAGCCGCTTCTGCAATTACTGAATCACCTTGTATTGTTCAACAACCATGTATTTTTTCAACAGCCGGCATCTATCTCCTGCTCCTTTGCTCTTTGGCCTCACGACCACTTATGTAGCTGCTCAAGGCTTATTTCTGTTTGAAGCATTGGCCGTTTTACGCAGCACAGTTACAGTGCTTTTGGAAAAGCCCAGGTAGGGCACAAATCAGCATCTTAACTAGGCATTTACACCCAACTCTTGTTGGTGTAATTTAACTGTCTGAATTGTGAGCATTATGTCAAATCATAGCAACACTTGAAGGACAAATATATATACTGATCAACATTTTTTTTTTTTTTCTGAAAACCTCCATGATTTTAAAGGACCATTAAAAAAAACCCAAACAAAACAGAAGGAGGTGTCTCAGTTTCTATCACATTTATTTCCGGTATCTTGAGTGAAATTCCCACTTGTAAGAGACCTAAACCACCCCATTTTTCCCTCAGTCTGGAATATGCACCACAGTTCTCCAGCATCCTCAAATATTTTACAGTGCACGTATCCTACAGGTGAATGAAACACTTCCACTTTCTCAAAGGGGCCAAAAAGCACCTGAATATTGCACACAACTATGTACATAGTTAAACAAGTCCTATCAAACCTAATCTGATTGCCTGGGGCCAAATTTGTCTGTAATCAGTACCTTTTTAATGGGTTTGCTTTAATAGGTTGTCTCTCAAACTACACATACATCTTGCTGCCCTAGCAAGCTAATCAAGTGGCCATTTGAGATGGCAGGGTGGTTATGCTCCAGCGTCCCCACAGTTTTATCACAGAGTTGTGTAGCTGCTGCTACTTCACGCCTCCTGCTGCCATGATACAGGCTTTTCCTCTATCATTTCTGGTCTGAAGCAGTTTTTAATTTTGCATATCTATTTTTGCATATTTTTGCAATATTCACAGAAAATCTGCTGTGACAGAAGATTCCTCTGTAAGGTCTCAGGAACCAGGCAAGCAAAAGCAGTGCAGCAACAGCCACATGGACAAAGCACCAAACTGCACGATCCTTGCAGTACTACGGTGATAACCTCATTGTAGTAGACAAAGCAGAAATATAGGTGGTTTTTGTTGCATCGGCAATGCTTTTGCACATTGCTGATGACTGCACTACTCAATGAAGTGGCAGACAGTGAATCGCTAAAGCCAACGTCTCGTCTCTAAAGCTCTTCTGTCCACGCGGCTGAAGATTTCCTTTTACCTTCCCAATTCAAAATCAAGATGTCGGTCAAAAGAGCAATGTTTATGTCTTTACTGGAGTCTCCACACATTTTACAGGCTGAAATCAACCTCCAGGAAACCGAAACACTGACATTTACAGCTGGCAAGACTGGAGCAGAGAGCTGAGACAGGACGGGGCTCAGCTCTTCAAGCCAGCTCCAGGTTCTTAGCCACAAGTGTGTCCTCCCACCACCACGCGCTTGTCCTCAGATGAAAAGTTTAAGTGTCCCCGGCTCTCCCGATATCTTGGTTCGCTCTGACCTTGCCTTGCAAAGAACAAAGTGTGGCAGAGGAAGGGGAGTGGTGGGAACCATGGAAATAGTCTGTTCTCCTCTAGCAAGGAGCAGTTGTGGAAACGGGACTGATGAGAAGAACACACGCAAAAGAGGGACAAAAACCACAGAAGGGTATCAGAACAGCAGGACTGAAGGACATTTCAGTGTCTACTCAGGAAGAAGAGAAATGTAGATGAAACTAAGAAAACTCTCCCTGAAGCTCTGAAGAAGCTCTCAGTATCTCACACGCACTTTGTATTTCCACAGACACCCCACATCACCGCATTGCAGCTATCAGAATAACGTCAGTGGAGGTAAGTTTTTCGCCTGGAGATGAGACCTGGAAGCAAAGCCGTACCCTTTGGCCCCACAGCTGAACCTCCTGCCCAGTCCATTACAGACCCCCCAGTTACAAGGGTAAGCCACACCATAGGCACTTCTGGCAGTCCAAAAGAACGGAGCTGCCTTTTGCCAAATTTATAAAGCATCCCCACTGTTTCCAAACTGTTTTCCTCTTAGCACCATAAAAGATGACTTTGATTTCCATATTATATTTTATAAGAGCTAGTTTACATTTGAATAGTGCCTTCCTAAGCAAGATCAGTTTTTGCAAAGGTCTGTTTAACTATTAACCTTTTCGAGCCTTTTTCCTTGCATTTCTGTGTTGCCGTTACAGCATAATCTGCGGACCATGAGAGATAACTTCATCATAGCTTGCATAACTTCATTGCAGAGGTTGTGGCATTCTCAGCTGCTGAACTGTATGTGCCTCCATGTCCTGCCTGCAAACTTAGTACCTACCTGCTTTGTGTTTCCACCGGTGCTACTGCTCGATCACCTAGAGATATTATTAGGTAGCCCTCAGCATTAACATTTGAAGTTTGGTGCTGAACTTTTGATAACAATACACAGGGCAAGCAAAAGTTCATTTTTACTTTTCAGGGTGAATTTTTAGGCTAGAATCGAGCCCACTGTTTAGGAAGAGCAGCAGGTCTCTTTGTAAGATGCAGAGTGAAGGCACAAGAGACGTGATCATACAGCCATCGCTTCTCAACAAGAGCAAATTTTATCTGAAGGGGAAAAGCAAAGGATGTGGGAGAGGGGAAGAGAAGAGAAAGATCAAGAAGAAGATTTCCAATTCTTCTAATAAGCATTAAGACTGAGAAGCAGGCGAGATCCTTGCTTTACTTGAAATGCACAGAATTGCCCCTGAAGAGAAAAGCTGGGTGAACCTTCTGAAGAATAAGTTCAATACAAAAATAGTTGCAAAGAGATAAGAAACAAAAGCCCAAATTCAGGTATAATATCAATATTGCCATCGGCTGACATAAACTGTTGATGCAGGTCACATCAAATTCAGAGGAATCATTCTGACATTTCTGAAGGCAAACTTTCCTCTCAGCTCTTTCAAAATGAGTAATTTTGATTACCTGAGAGTTTGAAATGGACTTGGAATTAAATAAACCAAAAGCAAGAATGCCTCACTTGATCAAAACCATAATTATCTTAACTTGCCTTTGTTTAATTGTTCGCTTCAATTCAGTGTAAACCAGTACTTTTCTCAGTTTTGTCACAAAAAAAAAAAAATCTAAGTCAGGTCATCTGCACAAACTGCTCCAAACCAAGATCTAGTAAGAGAAAACATTAGATGCATGGAAAATAGCGGTAGCAGCTAAAGTCTCACACTAATGCAGGCTGCAGCCTGTATACCTGCCCATGGGCAGGTCATGTAAGAGGCATCACCATATCCCATCAGACTAAAGAAATTTAAGATACAGGCATAGAAATCCTTATTGCACCCTGACAGCTTTGGATGCACTGCAGGGTGTCACAAAAGAGACAAATACTGTAAGGTCAGCTCAGATTCAAGTTGCAGGTAGCCCTATACCATGTTCTTTACATATGACTGTAGAAGTTGCAGGATGAAGTAACACAGGTCTCTGCTTCAAGACTAATCCCAAAGGACTGTCTGTAGGACTCAGACGGGTATGTTTCAACCCAAATACTCAGATGACATCTTCCAATTTGATCTACGGTTTTAGATGCCAGGATATAAGCAAGTACCTTAAAAAAAAAAATCCAAATCCAGCCATGTGTAGCGTGCATTGAATTTGAGCTGGAGACAGAGAACCTGATTCCTGCCTAAAAAAAAAAATGGAGGTGACGCCTTATGCCGCCCTGGCAGGGTCATATTAACTGAGCTGGCAGATTTGATAGAATTAGATTTCTTTGTCAAGCTGGTGCAGCACTGTGATGTGTCAGCACACACAGCATTTCAGATAAGTAAGATTAAGTCATTGATTGAAGATCCAGCCTCCAGAAATAATGTAGTGTCCTTTAAAAGGAACAACCTTTGTTTTGTGTTGGTGTACCACAGCTAAAAAAAAAATATTAAAAAATCCACCGATCCTGGGAAAATGTCAGTAGCAATTATCGAGTCCAGAGACATTTTAAAACTGCATCCAATTTAATCCCTCAGCTTCAGTGTGCCGGTTTGTGCTCTGCAGAATGATCCTCCAAAGGGACGGACAAGGACTGATCCAGTTCGGGGGAGTTTTAGGGATACCCAGAGTATGCGTGGTCACCTCCCCGCCAGCAGCAGTCCTGTGTCAGGCACCAGCGAGGTGGGGAAGGTCATGTTTGGACCCTGTGGCCTCTGACCACAGCCACTCACTTCTCCTTCACTCAAACCCTTTGGGGTGGAAAGCTACGGAGGGCTGTGCCTGCATCAAAAACTACTGCTGGGAGAAAGGACTTCCAAAGAAATGGAAAAGCTACTACAAAAAAACAAAGGCTCTGTTGAGATGATGTCCTCAGAGCAAGAAAGCTACACTGCAAACGTTTGTCACCAGATGCAGGGTACAACCGGTTACGTTGTGCCTCTTTTGCACTGTGCGATACCTCGCAATCGGCCGACAGGAACAGCTGTGGTTTTATGACGTTTGCAGACTTCCTGAAGTAATACACCCCCTCTCTGCCCAAAGGCTTTGTCGTCTCAAACACAAGTCGTCTTCTCCCAGAGGAAGGATGCGCACGTCAGTCAGTCCAGATGAAGGAACTTAATCGAGAGCACTTCAAACACAGAAGAGCCAGGTACGAATCGCTTTCTGCCCTCCTTTCCCCCCAGAATTGCATTTTAACAATTACTAGTCTTTACAACTGACGACATCCCTAATCTTAACTTACGCTTCAGAGCAAGCTTCTACCGATGTTATGGGGAGCTTCTTTCAAAAAAGAGCTCTCTGTCCCCCAAGGACCCCTATTTTCCACACTCCACGGCTATTTCACAGCTGTGGGTGTTGTGCAGCCCTGACTTACAGGAGCTTTGCAAAGCCTTATAGGACGTTATCCACAAAGTGACTTGAGTTTGCTACTCACAAACCAGCACATGGGATGCTCCTTACCAGTGGAAAGAGGAAGCCGGGCTAAGAGTGGGAAAGGTGACCAGAAGGGCGATGGCAGTTCCTCTGTGGCTGCTGTCAATGAGTGCCAGGGTGGCCCAGAACCCTTGTCAGAACAAGAGGAGCCACATGAGGTAGGAGACAACTCCTCTCTAATGAACTTACCTCCTAAACAGAGGCCACTTATGTTGATAATGTTACCTGTTTCATAAGTTTAAGGCTAGTGCCCAGAAAGCACATCTAGCTCCCACAGAGTCAATTCAGTCGCCAAACACAGGTTTCAGATGCCACTGGAGATGCCCTAGGCATCAAAGTCACCTTCCTGGGGTCTGAAATACGACACAAGGAGTCAAAGACTCACACAGGCACTGTGGCCATAAGATCAATACAAACATTTACAACAGCAATTTGTCTGCAAGTTTGTGTCTCTTGCATTAGTCATAGTGTTCAGGAAACATCTGTACGGGACACGGAAGTTTCTCATAAGTAATTCCACTCCGAGCTGTGAGCTGACGGATAGTTTTGACGTTATTTTTAACTTGCATACCTCTGACTTACTCAGATTTTCATTTAGCAGTTATTAGGCATAACAAACATGACAGACAGGCTTTGATGCAGTGAGGCAGGACTACATACTTCAGACAGAGGCAAAGGTATCTCTGCCACACTTTGTCTTATTCAGTGGAATTTACATCCATGGTTTAACCTATATCAGTAATCTCAGATCAGTCAAAATGCAGCTGCTTCTCTTCTTGCAAGCTTGATTGTATGCACAGTGTTTAGCAAGAATTTTATAGCAATATTTGTATCAAAGTTATTAGTACAAAGCTAACCAGGCTTGCACTGAAAGGTTTCATCAGAGTATCTTGGCAGAGGGGCTGGCTATTAAAAATAATTCTTCCACTTAAGAAGTGTTCCTAGGTAAAAACAAATAGCTTCTGGATGCCCAGGTTACAGTCATGTTCTATGCCAGCATCGTATTGCCTTTGGGGAAAAGAAAAAAAAAAAAGAAAAAAAAGAAAGAAAAAAGCATCCTACAAGGGAAAGACAAGGACAGGAAGGAAGAAATTTATCTCCTACTTCACCGATTCATCTATCTACACGAGTGGTCTTTCAGATGAGACACCGATAGTCCTATGCTGCCTTCTGCAAAGCAGAGTATATATAGAAGATATAGGAAATTAATTAAAGTCTGGTATGAGAAAGAAAAAAGTTAAAGAAACTCTACATGTAGCATCTGACAGTGTTGAAACAAGACAAGAAAAATGCATCCTTATTCAGAGTTCCCTCAGCCAGTGCCATGAAAAACTCCACCAGGTGGTGGGATTAACAGCTCTTGAAACATGCTATAGAGCTGGGTTTGCTCTTACTCCTTTGCTTTTAAAAGCACATTTCTGCTTCACCACACTTTTGAAAATACTTCTAAGAGAAGCTCCAAATAAAAATGTATTACTGTGATCATTTAACAGCAGCATTTGCAATGCACTTGGCATAAAAGATGCTGTTATAACCTAGAAGATGGAACCACCATCTGCATGACCCTAATTTCCCCTCAAATTACTCCCAGTTTTACATAAACAAAAAAGCAAATTGATAAGCAGATACAAAGTCTTATATTAAATTACATTTAGTTTTAAAAGCTCCTTCCTCAACTGAGATGCCATCACCATTATTAATATCATCAAGTTTGGAAGAAAAACTGCAAATGAGGCTGCAAGTTCCCTTCCGGCCAGGATGTGTGAAAAATTCACATAAACAGGGCAACTCACTGTCTCCCCTGCACAATCAGACCGTGTACCGACTGAGCGAGCCAAAAGAATAAGGAATTGGATTTTTCTCTTCTTTTCCTCTTTCAGAGACTATGCTCTTACATGCTACTAGCAGAAAGGTGAAATAAACATATATTAGACAGCAGTGTACTTTAAAAATCTAGCGGCAGCTTTAAAGCTGGTTTGGCAGGACCATAGACCGGGACTTTGTTGAGGCACAGGATTTAAACCTGCTGCCGCTGAAACGTTACACTACAGCAGCACCAAAATAGAGTAAATGAAGTGAGAAATTGGCAGAGGAACAGAGTGCCAAGTTCACCATAGACCTACCCTGGGGTTTTGTTGTTTCCAGGATAATCAAGAAAACAAGTGCCTTTAACTAATAAACAAATCCACCTTTTTTATTCACATCCAACCATTCCCTCCTCCACCCCCCAGCCACCGCCTGAACATGTGTTCAAACAGATTTTTATCTGTCAGGTTCCCAGACGAGCCCGGAAAGGACCTCCAGCACAGCCGTGCCCTGCAGATAACCACCGTGCCGTTGCTAAAAACAGGCAAGAGGACCCAGGGCCAACCCCAACTTCTTCTAACTTGACAGCAGCTCTGCCGAGGCATTACAAACAGTGGGCAGAGCACCACCGGCTTTGGATCGAGCCGGAAAAATTGAGGAAGGGTGAACGTAGCGGCTGGAGAAGGCAGTGGCTGGCATGGATGGCATGGGACGCTATGGATGTAGCAATCCAAGTATTTCCAAGCAGATGCTTTTCACATAGCCACCCCTCCAGCTAAAGCCATGTAAATAATATGCAGGAGGAGTGTGCTGCTAATTGAGTATCTTCGGAACTGCCAAGAGGCAGGAAGACTCCAGTTAACGGCAACTCTTCATTTTAACTTATGTCACTGAAGAACACCAACGTAAACGAACTCCTGAGGACAGGATCAAAGCAGAATAGGGAGTTTCTTTTTTATATCCTTGAATTTCCTGTCCCTTTTCCACACTGAAATTTAATTTCCTTTCAAAGCGAGCTTTTGGAGCTTATGAAAATTGACCCAAAAGATTACAAGGGCTTTGTCACCCTTCCAGTCTCTCTGAAAGATCCATAATTAGGGAGGTTTTTCCTTTAACATGTGTGCCCAGCAGGCAAATATATAATTCAGACTTACAATTATATATACAATGAGTTATTTCAGTGTATTGGATACATACAAGCCCAACCGTTACAAAGAGTTGAGAAATCTTGTGCGTCTCAAACGAGTAAATATGCATCAAGGCATTTTTTTACTGGTCTGTTTTCATTTATGCCAAGACTAAAAGCAATCACAGTAAGGACCTGGGATTTATGTTTGCTATAGAGATAAATATATCAAGTGCAATAAAAACACACCTAACAACCAAACTGCTGACCTCGAAGATTATTTATTTATACTCCACTGGAAATTAATTCTGCAAGCAGAGATGTGCGAGCGGGTACCTAAGACAGCTAGTCTGCTTTTTTCCCCTCTAACGGAGTAACACTGACTTTCCTCTCCCGCCGCACAGTCTACCCCGGGGCGGGGCGGGGGGGGGGGAACAACAACAAAAAATACCACCACAACCCAAAACCACAAAAACAACCAACGAAAAAACCCCAACAAGTACAATCAAAAAAAAAAGCAGGGTGCAGGTCTCGGCCAGGCCGGTCCCCCCCGCGCGGTGGGCGTGGCCAGGCGGTGAGGAGGGGCGTGGCCTTCCCCCCCTCCTTTAGCAACGGAGTGGGGCGGGGGGGGGGGGGGGGGGGGGGGGGGGG
>JAVKLA010000027.1:45796164-45821878 GCA_034782735.1 Sagittarius serpentarius
TTCCTTCCTTCCTTCCTTCCTTCCTTCCTTCCTTCCTTCCTTCCTTCCTTCCTTCCTTCCTTCCATCCTTCCTTCCTCCCTTCCTTCCTCCCTTCCTTCCTTCCTTCCTCCCTTCCTTCCTCCCTTCCTCCCTTCCTTCCTCCCTTCCTTCCCCCAGCCATTCTCCAACAGCTAGTGCTAACATGCATATGACAGGCATCCCCTTTGGGATAGATTCAAGAGAATGGAATTTGTTGTCACAGCCTCATGGGTTTTCACCCTCTATCCAGACACAGACAATGGGATCTAATAACCCTGTGATGAAGTGGAAATTCATGCATTTTTGGATCAATGGATGGCAGTCATAGGGATGCAGATGAAGACATCAAGTATGAGACACGCTGAATATAGGTGCTTTCATTCAAGTCCTGAAAATGTATACAAGGACAAGGATTTTCCTATTGAGACAGACCTTCCTCACAGTGTGTTAACAAAACTTCTCTGAGAAGTTAATTTGAGCTGCAGTGCCCAGCACCACCATCTGCTGCCCAAGTTAAATGTTCTAATAGTTCTGCAACTAGAGTACACAGCTGATTAGCAAGGCTTTCTTTGTGTTCAATGTATGATGAGGGATTGATTGCTTTCCTGAATGTGGTATCCATGAGCAAGTTCTCTGTTCAAAATCTAAGCCATTAAAAGTCCCATGATTGAGACCCCTCACAGTCTACAGCAATGAATGGAGATTTTCTGTATGGAAATGATTAAAAATGAATGGTGGAGGAAAAAAATGGGAGGCACAAATGTGGATTGCTTTAGAGATCTACTTTGATAGTCAGTAGTAGCAAATCAGAACAGCCAGCCATTCCTCCTGTACCTGGATGTTTCTAACACTGCCTACTCAGATGCCTTCCCAAAATAAGAAATACCTTAGACTTTGCCTCACCATCTGTACAGTCCACATCACAGAAGCAAGGTGCAGGGCTTTTTCTGACTTCCTCTGACTACTACCTTCTGGCCACAGTATAAGACATTACTCTTTTCGTATCTAAGTTTGCAAGGCTACCAATGCCCCAATAGTCCAACACATAAAACTTGGACTTCCATTGCAACAACGCACAGAGGCGGCACTGGAGGCACTGCGAAGTATTATAAACAGAAGTGTTACTTAGCTAATAACCAAGCAGTAAGATTTATTGCATGTAATTTCTGAAACCAATTATATCTCCTTTGGGGACTGGGTAATGAAAAGTCTCCTGTGTGCATTCCCAAAGCACTATAAATCTGATGTGTTCTTCAGTGTCCTCAACTAGAAAATGGCTTTAGTGGTGTGGGCTGCAGCAAGCGGGACTCACTGGCTCCTGCTACCCAGCGGGTAGCAAGACAAAGAATTCTATTTAGGATCTGCACCCTTTTTTAAGAAAATAGGGTGGGTATCTTTTGGTTTTTGGTGCAGCTGTTGTTGGTTGGGTTTTTTTGGGGGTGGTGGTGGTGGTGTTTGTTTTCCAAATACAATAATGGCCAGTTCCTGAGTTACTTATTTTGAGGCTTAATTTAATCTAATATCTTTTGTCATCGTATGTCCAGGATGCTACATATTCCACTCCATGTGTAAACACTTCTCATAACTGTAGTTGCAGAGAGATGGCAGGACAGAACTTGCAATGTAATTCAGACGTATCTTTCCAATTCCTTCAGACTTTTCATCTTGAAGCACCTGAATCCAAACTGATTGTGAATTTAAATCTCAAACCAGTTTATACGTCAATCTCTTCACAGAAAAAAAGATAGGAATAGTGAAGAGAATATGTTTAATTACTATAATAATTACAACACTAGATATATTTATTCCAGATGAACCTGGTAACCTGAAGAATTATAATGGATGGCGAGAAAAAAAAATGGCTGAGAAATTGTCAGTGTCTGCAACTAGATTCAGCAAATAAGAGAGAAGGTTCAAAGAACTGAAACTTAATGGACAAGGTATTTACGCAGGTAGGCAGTTCTGGTTCGCTGATTGGACTGATCAGGGGCAGTGACTCAAAAAGCAGCAGCTCGCTGTTTTCCCACTCTTCTTCCTTTAATTACCTCTTTTCTTTGTAGCTGCACTATATTGCCATCTTTCTAGATAGCAGCATTTGGGACCAAAGGATATATTGCTCCGCAATATGTTTATGCATCCTACATTTACTGTACCGGGCCTGAGACAAACCCTGTGCCTCCTAGGGCACGCTCCTGCTCAGCCTTGTTTGCAGGCGGAGCTTTGGGCAGCGCTCTTTGCCACTTACAGCTGTCATCCAACTTTTAATTGCTTCCTCAACTAGACTGAAATGAAAGGCTGACAATTTTTCTATGAGATATACTCTGTTGGGTGATATCTGTGGATGGACAGTCAGCCAGGTGGATTTCTGGGCTACACCAATGCGGTATGAAAGGGGATAACAGAGTTGAGGAATTACTTTTGCTGGGAAATGATGTGGTACTGGTTGTGTGCTTAGCTCATGTGTGTCTCTTGCTGCTACTGTAGCCTTGGGGTGAACGGAATGAACTCAGGATGGAAAAGACTAGTTTTGTAGACCACCTCAAAAAGAACTGGTATGGGAGACTCTCTCTGAATGAAGCAGTGGGTAGCCATCACTGCTCTGCTCCTTGGTACTAGACAATACTAACCAGAAAATTAACAGTGGAGGTTATTTCTTGACTTCTGCCCCAGTGATGTGCTCTGCCTCAAGTCACAGAGCAGGGCAGCACAAGGAAGAGGACAAACAGATCTGCCAAGCTTTGGGCTCCGAGTTGAAGGGTACCAGTCATGACTTGGCTCCTGTACCTGGTTGGAAAGTTCAAAGGGAGAAGGAGCATAAAGGCATAAAGCCACCAGGTTGGCATGCTTGGCTGAATTGTGAGATTTGTTATATAGAGAGAAACAAGCTTTGGGATGCCATATCTCTTACATGAGCATGGCAGGATAGAAGAAATGCCACCAATGACAGAGGGGGAGGTCTTTACTTCAACTTTCTGACCCGGACTGCAAAGAAAGTGGGGGGGCAAGAAGATGGCAAATGTGTGTGCACAAGAATAAGGGAGAGAAATAGCATCAGTCATAGGGAGGACAGGTTCTTACTAACTCGGACTACGGAAGCTAACAAGGAAGCTCACCCTGAAGTAATTCACCTCCTAGCTGTGCTGATGAAAATGTTTGCAAGACCTTAAACCATCCCTAACACAGAATAGCAATGGATGTCCATCAGCTTTATTCATCCTGCTGCCACTATGACTCTAGCTAGGTGTAGGAGCTAGAAGGAAACCAAGCTCCCGGAGGAAAAGCTGCCTGTAAGTTCCTGCTGAGGGCAAAGCGGTTTTTCATTTCTTTCTCTCCTTCCCTCTCAGATCCTCATTACTTTTTCAAAATATGAGGCTGAAACATCTGCTCTCAAGGAGCGATTGCTTTGTTCCCAGGATAGGCAGTGTCTTTCCTGTAGCACGAGAGAAGCACACTTGATGATTTGGTCCCAGCTATCTACTTGCTGGTGGACTGTTCCTGGGGAGGGCATGTCTTTATACAAATTCAGCTTGGGCAGATGGGAGGATCGATACCCCTTTCCACTTACATCTTATTTCTATGGATATATTTGCTGTTCTGAAAGTCCTGTTTATTTTTCTCTCTGGTCCACCGTGTTCTGCTCCTTTCTCCATCTTCTTTTTATGCAGTGCTGTTTCCTACTGCTTCCTTCAAACTCTTATTCTCTTTCATTCCCCTACCCCTCTCTCCTGCCCCAGTTTCTGTTTTCTCTCAGTCTCCTCTAATTTTCTCTCAGTCTGCCTTTTGTCTCTTGGCCTGGTTCGCTGTCCTCCTCCCTTCCTCCCCTCACTTAGTCTTTGATTTTCCATCACTCTTTATCAACCTTTTCTTCTGCACAACCCCGATCGCTGGTTCTTTTCTTGTTTAATGTTCCCAGGCTCCCCTGGTGCAAAGCACTTTCTGCTGATGTGGCTTCTCTAGTGGCTTGAAACATGGCTGACCTCTCCATGCAGGAACCAGAGATCAGAGTTTGATGAAAAAGACATCTTAAGACTTAGTTGTTTTCACTTGTGACAGCAGACACTTCAATTGTCTCTAGAGACTTGCCTCTCTGAGTTGTTTAAGCTGTCACCAGAGGTATCTATTTAACTACTGCAGTTCTCCTTGTCTGATCTATAGCTTCGGAGTTTCTTAGCCTGTTGCCTCTTGGACCATTCCCCTGTGAGTTGTGGGTGGGAGCAGCTTACTTCCTTCCACCCCTACATCATCAGGAGCAAAAGGGGACATTTGAAGGGAGTTCCAGTCTGCCTGGCTCTCAGGGAAGCCACTTACCTGAAAGGGGCATATCGCAGAGGTCTTAGACCATGGGCATGGCAAAGACCCTCCCTGAGCAGCAGGTGTCCTAGGAAATAGGTATTTTCTGAGTGAGGCCTTTTCTTAGAGGGCATGCAGAGGCAGGGAGCTCTGGGGAAAAGTCTCTGAAGGAGACAAAGAGGTACAACATGCACAGAAAGTCAAGGAGGAAATGCATTCATTAGATCGGTGGGTAACTGATGAAATTGCACTTGCTTCATGTCTCTCAGTCCCTGCACCTTCTGTCTTTCCAGCTGAGCCACACCTGCCTACTCAGCAAGAGATTTACATCTTTTTAGCCCTTCAGACTTATGGACCACGACACAAGATGTTCTCCCAAAGCCTCGTCAGTCTTCAGCTTTCAACTTCTTCACAGCATAGCTCGACACTGAAAAACTTATCCTCATTTTTAAGTGCAACTCTACAGGTGAGAGACACATGGCAGCAGGGTCTCAGGGGATGCCCTGCTATTGGAAAGCAAGAACAACCCTCAGTCTTCTCAAAAGGTTATGTCAAGACAGCAGCCAATTAAGCATAGTTATAAATGAATTTCTTTTAGTCTTAATAAAAGCAGAGGAGTTCCCTGTGGAAAACTCTCTCAGAGTTTCTCTTACCGACAATATATGTGCCAAATATAAAACAAACCAGACTCAGAAGACATAAGTTATTGTGTAAAAGTTCAAGTTAAAGAAAACTGAATGTCCTGTATTTATACCTGGCTCTGTGCTCTTTTTCCTCCCTCTCCCTTGACCCCATTTAACATTCCCAGAGGATGTACTGAGACAAACTGGAAATGTTCTGGACTGGACTAAGATGACAGCTCTACTCCCAGAAGATACAGGAGTTTAAACAAGATAAAGGAAAGGGTTGGTAGACCAGACTACTGTAATACTACTATAACACATGCACAGCACAATAAAATATAATATAAACTCATCTAATCTGTCAACACAAAATGAATGGGGGCTAGAAAGTTGAAACTTACTTCAATTTTTCTCCCTTAAAAATGCTTTCAAAATTGGTAATTTGTTAAACTCATGACTGCTTGTGAAATATTTCAATTGGAAAAGCAATGCCTTTTCTGTCAGGACAGTTGTATTGTCACAGCTCCCCCAGGAATAGCTCCAAGGGGGACTCTCCTGAGCAGAAATAGCCGTGACAGAAATCATGGCGCTCCCTGTTTTTTTCCACCCACTCATGCCTCCCGCACTCGGAGGCACACATGCTCTGCACTCCCTGGGCTTCAGCGTGCTGGCTGCACGCCTGGCGGCAGCTCTCCCCCTGCAAATCCCAGCATGCAGTGGAAGGGTGCTCAACAACTTTCGTTATGTTCAAGTCTTCTGGCACGGAGCAAACCTCATGTCACTTATTATGAGTGTGCGGTTTGGCTGCAGCCATAACCCAGGCAGGACAGGGACAGGGGAATAGCCCCTCTTCCTCTGTGTTCCTCATGGTCCCATGAAGCAGTTCTCCAATAGCGATGTCTTTGATGATGCCCCATTTATTCCTGTATTTCGGCATTTCACTTCGCCTCTTGTGGAGTTTCTTCTCTATTTGAAAATCATTTAATGGGCTTATTGCTAAAAGATAGGGTCATTTATTCTATAAAAGGAAGCACAAATTCCTGCATCTGGGGAAGAACAACCCCATGCACCAGTGTGTGGTGGAAATCACAGCTGGAGATCACTTTTGCAGTACTTGGGTGTCCTGGTGGGCACAAAGTTGAGCATCACCCAGCAATGTGCGCTTGCAGCAAAGGGGGCTAATGGTGTTCTGGGCTGCATTAGGCAGAGCACTGCCAGCAGGTCAAAGGAGGTGATCTTTCTCTCCTACTCAGCACTGGTGAAACACATCTGGAGTGCTGTGTCCAGTGCTGGGCTCCCCAGTGTAAGAGACACGTGGACATTTTGGAGAGAGTCCAGCAAAGGGCCATGAAGATGGCTAAGACAATGGAGTATTTCTCATGTGGGGAAAGTCTGAGAAAGCTGGGATGCTTCAGCCTGGAGGAGAGAAGGCTCAGGGGGATCTTATCAATGTATATAAATACCTGAAGGAAGGGTCCAAAGAAGATGGAGCCAGGCTTTTTTCAGTGGTGCCCAGTGACAGGACCAGAGGCAACAGGCACAAACTGAAACACAGGAGGTTCCCTCTGAACAGCAGGAAACACTTTTTTACTGGGAAGCTGACTGAGTGCTGGCACAGATTGCCCGGGGAGGTAGTGGAGTTTCCCTCCTTAGAGGTATTCAAAAGCTGTCTGGACATCATTCTGGGCAACTGGCTCTAGGTGGCCCTGCTTGAGCTTGGGGGTTGGGCTGGATGACCTCCTGAAGTCCTGTGCAACTTCAACCATTCTGTGGTTCTGTGATTCAGGTTGTAGAGATGCGTATGCTGCTCTGTAGGTTTTTTTTTTTTTTACTGAAGAAAAAAAAGAAAAGCAAAACAAAAAAGCCTTCATGAAAAGGTAACAGCTTGAGATTTCCAGAGGCGGAGACCTTTCTCCCCACACCCATGCCTTTGAGGGACACCTCCCTGTTTCAGGGATGATGGAGCAATTCAATTTTCATGACCAGTCAGGCCTTGGCTTCTCTGCTGAGTCACTCATTTTGCAGCGATGGTTGCTGCAGTGTGGCCAGCTCCGTCTGCTCAGCAGCACTGGGCTGACAGTGGGGAGCTGCCTGCTGGAAACAGAAGAACAAGAATTGATTGCACATGTAGTGAAGATAGTAGCAAGTTTCTTCAACAGGAATCACAAATATCTGTGAGGCAAAGCACCCTCCCGGAGATGTTGCTACAAGGTCAAATCAAGTCCCTCTCTACCCTAGCCGTCTTGGCCCTTTCGGTGTGCTGGAGACAACAGAGTGCAGGATATTTGTGGAGGCAGATGCAACCCAGCTGTGGTGGCGGCAGGCACCGATGTGGGACCTTCACGTCTGCCCAGAGTAGAGATCATGTGTTGGTCTATCTCAAGGGGCTCTCCCCACAGTGACGAATCAGGGCAGCTGGTTTCAACAAAAGAGGCTTTTACAGCTCAAGTTTCCAGGAAGGAATAACACAAAGAAAAAATGTCATTAAGCCCACATGATGCTTCAAGAAAAGCTTGCGGATTGGTAATGCTGCGAGTGAGCTTTATGAACATCTGCTCTGAACAACTCGGCATCCCCCAGCAGCTTTTGCACTTAGCCTAGCTTCTTTCAGAGAAAGGCGCCTCAGACCCCCAGTCCCTGCCTTGTGCAGGAAACTTCCATAAATCACTCGAATTTCTAGGCTAATGCCCAAGCTGAAGCGACAGAGCATTGCAGGATTACCAGGGTTTACAGACCAGAGTCAATCACCTGCAGTGTGTCCTTCTGCTTTTCTTGGGAAGTGCATTTTCCCATTCCCTAAGGCTGCCAGGGCAAAGAAGAAGCCGTGCAGGCTTCAGTGTGGGCTCTCGGGTGAAACCTTCATGGGAGTCTCCTCTGCCGCCACAACATCTCTATCAGTGCCTGGGTTGATGCTCGCTCTCCTCCCACGTTCGCGGCCCCTGCTCAGCAGGCTGGGCTGTGTCAGCATCCCTTATTGCACAGCCCACCCCATCCCCTGTGGAGATTTTTACTTTTTTATAGCATGATTACATGCTAGAAATAAAGTTTGCTTATCAGCTAAGCAACAAGCATTCATTCATTGTCTGGTCAGGTTACACTAAACAATATATTTGGCTATTATTTCACTCCAGGATGTGACCTTTTGAGCTAAATAAATTCTGTCTAAGTGTCAGTTTGCCCTGGATTTTCCACAACTATTAATCCGTTATCAGTTTGTAGGCAGATGCAGCCTTTAAGAAGTATACTAAAAGAGTGTCTCCTTTTTTTTTCCCCAAGTGATTCATGAAAAATGTGAAGGAAATATTTTGAAAGAAATATTTTAAGACCATGGCATGTTTTCAAAGACCACAGAGGTCTCAAGATAAAGGAAATGTTTTTTAAAATGCCATATTTCAGCTGGGGGAGGGGGATTTCAAGCAGTTACAAACCTGAATATTTCTGGATCAGGAAGTTTCTTTATGAGATATGGAGAAATGATCTCCAGCTGACGTAAATACAAAGCAGAGCCAGCTGAGATCCATATATACCCGCTGCTTGCCATGGGGGAAGGCTGGACTCTGCCTGGGATTTATTGTGAGGATGGAAGGAAGGTTGCAGCCTCCCTCGTAATGTCGAGACCCTCGGTGGGAGCAGGGACAGTGGCGCAGGTCAGGTAGGGTGGGCTTTGCTTGTGCCCTGGGGCTGGCAGCCCTGCCAGTGCTGAGCAGCTGCTTCACACTCTTGGGGAAGCCAAAAACAACAGCTCTGTCTTCTCGGAGATGGCTCTCTAGCCTCCCTGCAGAACAAACTGAGTCTTGCTCTTTTGCCCCACATTAGAAGTGATTTTTTTTGTGTGTTATTATTTGAAAGAAACTTTAAAAATTGTTACTTAAAGAGAGGAGGGAATGGTGATTCTGTGTTTCCTGCACTCACCTCCACTGTTACCTCTCCCTCATGCCTTGATTTCCACTGCACCAACTTAATGGCACATTTTGCTCTTAATGTACACTGTGCACAGCTGCACTATCCAGCGAGGCTGCATCTGCTACAGGGAAAGGTGGAATTTCACCTAAAAGCTTCCTTTCCCTCACCTCTGAGAAAGGAAGGGCTTCTTTTTTTTCTGTGTTCTGTTTTCTTTTTTCTTTTTTTGCCTTTTTTTCTTTTTTCTTTTTTTTTTCTTTTTTTCTTTTTTCTTTTTTTCTTACATTTTCATCTCAGCCAGTACATGGGTGAAATTCTGTGGCCCCACTGACGTCAGTGAGGTCAGGATGTTCCTCCAGGCTGACTGCAACCCATAATCATATGCTACAAGCCAGTGTGTATACGTATCTGTTTCCATCTGTCTCACCCCCATAACTCATAACAATTTTGATTTTAGTTTAAATGCCAAATGGGTCACCTTCTACACAGGAGGATCTAAAATTGCTACAAAACCTGGACTTACTTAGCAGTAGCAATGACAAGCATGGAGATATCTTTAAGATATGGCCTCGGTTGGATATTATCAACATTTTAAAGAGAAGAAGAATATACATGAAAGGAAAAGGAAACACCACACATGCAGACAAGTATTCCCAAGAATTCTGGATTCTCAACTTGGATTGCCAGTTTTTAACGGGAGCGTAAGACTGCTGGATAAAACCGTGCGGGCAGCAAAAATAAGACAGCTGGTTGCGGTACAGCCAAACAGAGGAAACAAAATGTTCAAGTCCCTTCTTGTTCCCCTGCTTTGCCCAGGAATGTGTAGGTGCAACCCTGACAGATGCTGCAAAACCCTGTTAGACAAGCCAGACTGTTACTGTATTGAGTGTGATACCAGTAAGTCACCCACAGCCAGTACATAACTCTCAAATCTTGGCATCCTGGCCAGGTTTTAAAAATATTTGTCTGCTCCTGTGGTAACGTCTAGTTTGTGTATCCTTTCCTTGTGCTGGGCAGCAGGGTTTCATAGAAGGAATCCCTCTGGAGCTCAGTGGGGCTGTTCTTTCCTGTAGGTGTTCATTGCTTCCATGGTTGCACAGACTAATCCAGGATCCAAATTTTAAAAGAATGTCTTAAAAGACACCTATATTCCCTCAATGACACTGGGATCTAAGTGCTTAATTTACTTTTTCAAAGAACGTGAATGATGACAGAAACGTGTGTGGTGGGTTGACCCTGGCTGGACGCCAGGTGCCCACCAAAGCCGCTCTGTCACTCCCCCTCCTCAGCTGGACGGGGGAGAGAAAATATAACAAAAGGCTTGGGTCCAGATAAGGACAGGGAGAGATCACTCACCAATTACCATCATGGGCAAAACAGGCTTCAGTTGGGGAAAATGAACTTAATTTATTGCCAACCGAACCGGAGCAGGTTAATGAGAAATAAACCCAAATCTTGAAACACCTTCCCCCCACCCCTCCCTTCTTCCTTCACTCCCAAATTCTCTACCTCCTTCCCCTCCTTCTTCACTGACCTTGGTGTCTGCAGAGTTGTTTTTCTCACATGCACTCAGTCCTCCTTGCAGCTGCACTTTCTGGGCTGCAGCAACTTTTGTTTCCCTTCTTAAATCTGTTACCCCAGAGGCGCTACCACCGTCACTGATGGGCTCGGCCTCGGCCAGCGGCGGGTCTGTCTCGGAGCCGGCTGGCATTGGCCCTGTCAGACACAGGGGAAGCTTCTAGCAGCTTCTCACTGAAGCCACCCCTGTAGCCCCCCGCCGCTACCAAAACCTTGCCACGCAAACCCAATACAGATGAAATGATTTTCAGGGTAAGAAATAGATGTTTCTCTAGAAAGAACCAACAACAGCAGACTTCAAAATGGAGCCCTTTTAAGCATTAATATGCACATTTCTATCCCACATATTCAAAGCATCATTACTAATTCTGGGTACACAACTTCTTGTATCAGAAGCACTTGAGAGAGTGCTGAGCATAGTGAATTCTTAAAATCCAAGTCCCTCCAAGGTCTCTCAAGACACCCATAAAAATATAGTCAATTTGGATCACAAGTCACTCTACAGATCTTTTATTGCTTTTAAATAGCTGCCGTCATCCTGTATCAAATAGACATAGAAACTCCATACCTGCTATCCCCCAAAACTACCTTTTGGGCGGAACTTTTTGGTAGCAAGCAATACTATATGCCCTACAAACCCCATAAAGTGTAATAAAGGAAGCACTGAATTATTTGTGAACAGTTGTTTTTGATTTATATCGAATGACATATTCCCTTTCAGTCTTTCTAACTACCAGTACATTTTTTCTTTTTTTTTTTTTTTTTGAAACAATATCTGGGAGTATTTATTGCATGTCAAATGCCTTATTTATATCATTCCACATAATTATCATTTTGAGAGATTAGATCATTGCTAGTTCTGGAGATGTTGCTTTGAATTATTTGGAAGGTATAAATCTGTAAAATTTAATGAATTTCAGGAGTATTTTTTCGTTACAAATGTAACACAGTGGTTCAGTGTGTGATTTCTAGAGTCACACTAGGCATTTTTAATTAATTTTTGAACCTGGCAAAGTGATTTTTCTTCAGAGTGGATAAGTTGTCTGCCAAAGGGACTTTTGTGATGCTCTGAAATGTATGTTAGGCTCTCTAGCTTTTGAGCATTTTCTAGTAGCCGTTTCTCTTTGAGACTCTACTGCACAGTATTGCCTATTTGCAAATACTCTTTTCTTACACTGCCCACTTTATGATTCCTAAAATCCTAAGCCAAATCTCAAATGAACTATGATACAGTCCTCAGTTTCTGCATAGTAGAACATCACATATTCTGTAAGTTAAGAAGACTGAAATGTTGTTTAAAAAAAAATAAGTAATGTTGTAATTGAAATCACTGACTCTTTTTTGGTTGAGCTGTTTAAGAAACTTCTGATGGAAATGGCCAAATGAAATATTTTTTCTTTTAAAAACTTGAGTTTTTCTAAGCCATTTTTATGTTTCAGCAGGAAAATCTCTTTTGCAGTCTCACAGCTGTCACAAAAGGACAGCAAAACTGTCATGAACTTTTGATCTAAGGGAACTACAGACAGACTAGGATTAAAGGGATAGTGAATCCCCTTCCTTTATTCTCCTTCCCTTCCAGCAGCAAGAGAAGGTGTGAGGAAGCAATACTCTCACCTTCTGGCCAGCCTGGAAGATTTGGTGGGTTTAATTTTCATCAGTAATGTCTGGGACCCATAGACCTGCCATTTGACCTCTCCTAGAATTTAATTCTGGACAAACACTGTCCCATAAAGAGTGCCAAGAGTTTTTGTTATTGTTGTTGCTGGCTTTTGGTTTTTTTTTTCCCTCCTGTCCAGAACAGTTTCTACTGCACAGAAATGCAATTTTCAGCCTTCATCTGCTGCTTCATGCTGTATGAGACACAGAGCAAGATGCTAGATGAGGATGGCCAGGGAGCAGAGCAGGAGTCCTTGCTTGTGTCACTGGCTTGAAATAATCTGTAGATATTGGGCATCACCAATCAGCCGTCCCACCACATTGAGATCATTATGCCATCAAGCCAGATGGGGAGAGTATCAAGCTTCCATCTCCCAAAGCTCTGTTCTGGATATAGGAAAGAGGACCCAGCCTCCCTGTTAAACCCTATGCAAGGTGCTAGCAAACATTCAGATCCATCAGAAAACAGTTCACACAAGTTCTCAGTTAAAAGAGGTGGCATATATATCAATTTGTGCTGTTACTTGCAGCCCCTGGAAGACGTAAAAATCTTCTGGAGGAAGTATTCGCTGATCTCTATCAGCAGTGTAATGAGATGGGTGACTCAGTGTTGCTCTAATTAATGCATGGAAAGACCTTTTCTAAAATGCATTTGGTATGTTTCCCCCTAGAGACAGGAGATATCTGCAGCAAGCACATCCTCCCACACCTCTCATGGGCACTAGAACTTATTAGCAAATCCCCTACTGATGTTCTTTTACTAGGGCAGGTACTGCTGTAGCAACCGTGATGGAAAATGCACGGTAAGTAGAGCTCAGGAATTTTGACAATGGTTTTTAATTTCATGCTGTATCATCTAACCATGAATCTTAATGGCATATGCTAAAGGTCTATGATCGCACCTAGTCTGTAAATAAAATTGTCCTGTGTGAAGGCGGGTGGTAGATATGATAATATAAGTCTCTGCCTCTCTGGCATCACCTCTAAAGAGTATGGGGTATCTTTGGGGTATTGTTCCTCCAGGAAGTTGCCATCATGGAAATTTCTTAATGTTTTCACAGGGTTACTTGCACAAGCAAGCCCTTAGCTCATTGGGAAAAAAACCCCTACCCAACCATGCTGCAAACAGAGAAAGAGATGACTTGAGTGGAATAAAAACCCAGCAATGCCCTAGCAAAGCATTTTGAAGAATTTGCGCACTAAAGGTTAGCCTCGTGCCATTTTTTATTCCCTGGAAGGACTGACAGGGTTAATTTGTTTTCATAAAATGGTAGAACTTCACAGCTCTGACGTCTTGTCAATACGTTTGGCCAGCAGGTTCAGAGGTTATTAGTATGGACACACACAGAGCTTAATCAGACAAACCAAAGTGCATTGGTGAATGTAGGTTTTAAATAAAGAGAGAGACAGGCAAAAAAGTGTTTATCTGGAAACTGGGACTAAAAGAGAGAACTGGTATTACTCAGGCAGTGTGAGATGATTTCTGTTGTCTTCCCATTGACCCCAAAGTTTATACAGTTGTTGCTGGGATCCTTTGGCAAGGGCCACCAGCACAGGGCAGAACAGAGGAACCTGGTCTGGGACTACCTCTTGTGAGCCAGGCAGAGGGAGGCCGGTGAGACCACCCAGCAGGCAGAGAAGGGCTCTCATTCTGGAGAGAAGATAACACTGTGATGTCTCTATTAGCATGCTTGTTTGCAACACCCCAAACAGCGATGACCCAGAAGAGCACAAAGTCTCCATTAATGGATTTACTATTGATAAGTTAGAGGTGATCCTGCCTTCCCTAATATTCCCTTCTACCTGTGTAGTGATTTTTTAATTCTTTACTGGGTTCATTTACTGCTGTCTGTCTCAGTCTGGGTTTTACAGCCCTTTTTCATGTGTAGAGTTGGCGCCAATGATTGACACCATCACCTGGGTCAGATGTTGCTGTGGGTTGACCTTGGCTGGCTGTCAGTTGCCCACCCAACTGCTCTCTCACTCCCCCTCTTCAGCAGGATAGAGGAAGAAAATAAGTTGAAAAACTCATGGGTCAAGATAAAGGCAGTTTAATGAAAGAAAGTGAAGGCCGTGCACAGAAGCAAAGCAAAAAAAAAAAAAAAAAGAGGAAAGATTTATTCTCTACTTCCCATCAGCAGGCGATGTCCAGCCACTTCCTGGAAAGTAGACCTTAATATGTGTAGTCATTGCTTTGGAAGACAAATGCCTTAACAACGTATGCCCTCCCTCCACCTTTCCACCAGCTTTTATTGCTGAGCATGACATCATGTGGTGTGGAATATCCTTTTGGTCATCTTGGGTCTGTGTCCCTGACCAACCTCTTGCCCACACCCAGCCTGCTGGTCTTTGAGAGGGGATTTGAAAGAAAGCCTTGATGCCGTGTGAGCACTGCTCAGCAACAGCCAAAATGCTGGTGTGTTATCAACACCGTGCTAGCTACAAATACAAAGGACAGTACTAGGAGGTCTGCTATGGGGAAAGTTAACTCCACCTCAGCCAGACCCAGTACAGCGATGCAGAGAAGACAGGTTGAGTGGGGACTGCAGGAGGTGTCACACTGAACTGGCCTGGAGAAATCAACCTTTCCTTCAGCCTTAATCCAGCTACTGTCTCTATCAAAGCTGTGAGGAGCACAGTTTTGGTGTGAACTTTGCCTTGGATTTCGTAAGAGTGCGTGCTCAAGACAGCCTCAGACAAACTTTCCTGGCTGTGTGGAAAACATTAGTATCCTAGAGAGAGTCCTCAAGAGTGCTCTTCAGGTTCTGTGCATGACTTATTACAAAATTACTTATATCTGCATGATCTGAAAGATAACTACTGCACCTGGAGTGGAAACCTGTTTGTCTTGTCTCTCTGGGAGTAGATTCCTGTGTGACTTTCCCATGCGTTTCCCCACACCTCTGTGAAAACTTAAGCTGTGCGCTCACCCAGGCTAGTATCTTTGCAGGGAAAGTGACTGTCAGGTCTCAGATCTTTGTGGAGACACCAAAACTATTGGAGTTTGTTGCTCTCCACTTCCTTTATGGCTAATAAAAAGGAACTGGGCACCTGGGGGTTGCTGTTCTTCTCAGTGGTTTTTAGGTACTGCAGGATTAGATGAGTTGTATCCTGCAGCCCCTTGTCTCTACTAGCTACACACCCATTGAATAATGGGTGCTGAGGATGACCTCCTCAGATGTAGCTTTCTATATGGTAGAGATCTGTAAGGATCTAGGACAGGCCTAGCAACATGTGGAGGTTGCTTTATAGCTTCTTGGCCACATTGGACCAGATGAAGTGCAGTTACTCACAGCTGATAAATTCTGACAGACTCTGCCAGGATCTGCCTGTGCCATTCAGGAGTTTCTACATAAAACCGCAGGTGTTTCTCCTATTCCTTAGTCAGACACTTGTGCTCCTTGACTTACCTCACACTTAGTATTCAGGAAGAAGAGTTGAGCCAACAACTGAGAAAGCCTTATTGAAGTCATCACACAACAAATCCAAGTTTTCTTGCTGACTTAGCAATATATTCTGTTGTGTCAACTGAGGGCCAGCCAGGCCATTTCTGTGAGATATTTTTGGTTGTTGACAAACACTTTGATCCAGCAAATTTATAGTGGTCTGGTAAAAGTCCTCAGCTGGTGTTTATCACACCGATTTACACTACCTGAATATCTGCCCCGCTGTGCCTCCCAAATCAATAAAGGTTTTTTTGTGTGCAGTTCCTTTCTTGCTTTAGGAGCAAAACAACAAAAAACCCACATCCCACCCTATCAAATAAAAATGAGCACAGGACGCACAAAATAAGCTCTCAAAAGAGAGACATTGTCTTTCGGAAGAAAATTGGAACTCTTCTGAGTGAGAACATTATAGCCTATGGCACTGTCACGTAGCTGCACTTTTATAATGGACACAATATAATGAGCACTGTTCATGAAAGCCGGCTATTATATCCTAGCTGGAGGTCATACTCTGGCATATATAGAGCTGGTAATTTGTACACAGTGGGAGTTCTGCTGCTTTTCTTGTTTTCTTAGATTATGTCTATATCATAAAGCATCTGCATACTCAAGCTCACATTGCTCCCCAAACTATCCTATCACCCGCAATTGAGAGACAAGTATTTGAAGCTCAGTTTCAGCCCAAGCCCTTAAGCTATACTGAAGTCAAAGCTCGTTGCATGATCTGTTTGTAGAGCTGTTTTAGTGTGGTTCTGAGAGGGTTGTTACGAGCTTGAATGCAAGCAGTCCCTCCTCTGGTCCTGTTCTGTGTGATGCTGGAGTTTAAGCAAAAACTGTCATCAAGCTACTCAGTCCTTTCAGTGAGTGGCAGGGTTTGGTTTATCCTCACAAGGGTATTGGCACAGAGGTTGTAGGATGGCTGCAGGAAGGAGACGTTTTTGGCTGGTACTGTCTTGTATAGTCCCATCCAGGTAATCATCAGTCCCCCTTCAGGGACAAGGTACAAACCATTCGTTTCTTTTTCCGCCTCTCCTATGGTGCTTCTTGGAGGAGACGGAGCCAGTCTCTGGGTACCAGTCAAACGACACCTACATCAGTGGCTCAGCAATGTTTCTCTGGCATGTGCCTCGGTCCTGGGAGATGCTGCTTTTGAGTTTGTCATGCAGCAAGGATTCTAGCTGGTGGAGTGATCATTGAAACAAAACAACTTCTGCTGGAAGTTCTGACTGTGCTTCTCTCTTTTGTACGTCTTTGGGAGCTCAGTGAAACCTCCAGAGTTTTTGCTTGAGAACTTTACATTGTTGTCTGTTCAACTATGAGAGAAGGGAAAACAGCAACTATGTCAGAAGTTTTACTGAAGTATACAAAATTCCAACAAGCAATCTAAAATGGATAATAAAATAGTGCCCTGTGCCCCAAAATACAAGCGAGAGATGTTACATTGGAACTGATACTTAATGTAGTGGATAAAGCAGCTCTTGTCCATACATAAAATTAATTAGGCACAAAATACTCTGTATAGGCAAGCAGTCCCCATTATCCCTGAAGGTTTTATTCTTTTAAGTGAACACCAACAGAACCAACATATTAAAAGTGTGGTCTTTTTCAGTAAAGCATATTCTACAGTATTTTGCTCTCCATCACATAACAGGTACCTTAGGTTACTTAATAAAATGACTGACATGTTCTGGATGAGAGGGCGTCTTGCACCTGTGTTGTCCCGTGTCTCCTGATTTGGAGCCTGGAAGGGGAACAGAGACATTTTCTGGCTGTGCCCTTTAGTGTGCTGGGTCTGTTCTAGAAGAAACTGCTGACTGCTACCCTCACCAGTTTTCTCAGAGGACAAGAAGCTGCACACCTCCACATAGCAGTAGGAATATTAGCACCCAAAGTTGTAGCATCTCTCTTCCTTCATACTGTCACCATATGGCAAAGCTAAGATTAGGGTCTCAAGTGTAAATCAGTGAATGGACCATTAAGGCTTCAATTCATCAAAATTGTGCTACGATTTCCTTTCCTCCTATGTGCCTGCTTCTTCTTCAAGCACAGTCCCTATCCCTTCTCCACAGATACAGGCTTTGTTTCCTCTGTGTCTCTTCTCCTCCCTTCCACTCATCAGTTCTTCTTCCTTCCCCTGGTCAAACAATACATGCTGCATCTCTCCAAGGTTCGTGGGCTCGTCACGTCACTTTACATGCCACGAATCACGTAGACCTCAAAATGAGGGCAAACACATTTGCAGCTGCCTACTCTCTGACTATGGTTTCATATCCTGGGGCAAGGTAAGGTATTCATGGATTCCCCTGAAGCAGAGAGCACAGCCAGAAATAATTTGCAGTCACGTTTTTACATGGAAATAATGTTACAGACTACATAAAAATGTAATGGCATCTCTGCCTGACAGGCTACTCTATACAGTTGTGTTTACAGGTATCTCCACTAGCACTACAACAGGCTTAGCTACCAAAGTCTTGTTCTCGGCAATTTTCTTTGCTAATAAGAAGGCCCACCAAACCCACGGGAACAGGATCCTTGGCAGTGCTTTCATTGTTCATTTTGCACACAGTATTTTGTCATCTGCTTCTGAGAGGAAAGCCATGGGCAGGCAAGTGTCATCTAAAGCCTGCATACAGTTTGAACATTGCATTGCTGATATCCAAAATGTGCATCACTTTAAAGCTAGCAGTTATTTCTGACATATTCTTGATGCTGGCATATCTTGGGGAAGCTTTCAAAGTACAGGGAAAGAAACATGGCAAGTAGGAGATGGACCATTCACAGGAGCCAAGGAGTCATGGAGCAAAGAAGGTTTCAATTTGCCTTCAACCCACAGAGTCTCACGTCAGGGCAAGTTTGTGCTGTTACTTTTTGGCTCCCGTGGCACCAGAAGAGCAAGGGACAAGGTAAAGACACCTGGAAGAGCAAGAATGTCTCCACTCTGGAGAGTGGGCATAGAGGACAATGTGACCAGCAAGCCAGTTTGCACAAGTGTAGCTCCTGAGAGCTGTTCTGGTACCTCAGCTGTTCCCAGGGTGCCCTAAAAAAGCCTGGACTAGAGAGGAAATAAGAGTCAATGAATACAGCTTTGAAGTAACCGAGTAGTGATGTCTATGTGCATCCAGAAAGCCTCCAGTGTACAGAGAAATAACATTCCCAGTTTTTTATCTTTTTTTCTCTGAGGAGCTTGTTATTCAGAGATAGTGCAAATGAGCAGTAAGTTCCTCCTTGAGATTTTTATGTGCCAAAAAACCCCCCAAACCATGCACGATACAGACAATTACCAAAGAAAACACTACATTGCGCTGTGCAAACAAACTCCACATCCCGCTTCTCTTCAAAGCCAGGCACAGTGACAGATTAAGCACAAAGGACTTTATATTTCTGTGTGGCACGGGTGCCACCTCCTAAAATAGCTTGAAGCCCTTGCAAGATGGGCTGTTCCCAGCAGAGAGTAACAGGTCTCAGCTGGCTCTGTGCAGCGTGCCCGGCAGCCTGGGACAGAGGCAGACGGAAATCTTCACGGCCTCTTTTTTTATTTGCTTGTCTTCTTTTCTGTTTGTGTAGATAAGTATTTAGGGGCTGTGTTCCAAGGACAATGTAAACACCCCAAAGCCACTGAGGGGAGCTCCGCCTCAGGGCAGAAAGTAGGAGGCAGCGATGTGGCCAACCTGATAAGGTGTCAGGGTGTATGCTGTGCCAAGACAAGTATATCACACTGGCCATTGACCTCCAGGAGGGAACAGCCACTATGTTAATACTCCTCTTGGGCTGCACTTTTCTGTAACAGTTGGATCATTTGACCATGGTTACCAACATCTTAATGAATGGACTGAAGCACAAAGAGGCTGCTCTGCTGACAGACAGGTCGGTAGTTGGGCAGAGGGCTCCATTTAGATCCAGATCTGGTGTCTGTGGGAAAAGAAATTTTTTCATCCTTAATGTGCTGGGATGGCTGAATTGAAAACACTTTTCCCAGGTAAAACTCATTTCCATTCTAAAGCAGCAAGCAAGGTAACATTTGGGGTTAAAAAGGAGAATTCAGCTGATTTTGAATGTCATTTCCAAAAAATAGAAACAATCTGTTCAGATTTTGACATAACATTTCTTTCATTTTATATTATAATTTTTAAAAGAAAAGGGAGGACTGCATGCCTATGAGACTCTATTTTTTTCCACCTGCATCATCACATCTAATAAAAGACTTTACTTCTCCCTACAAATCATGCTTCACTATAAAATGAAATAAGTTTCAAAACAAAAAAAAGCTATTTCAACTCTGGTATGCTTTGTTCTGCTAAGATCAAACTGCTGAATTGTGTATTTTTTATTTGAAACATTTTTATTTTCTATCTTTTTATACAACAAAACGTATCAAATTATTTCCTTTAATTTTCTAGCTCAGCAATAAGGCATTTTCCAGCTCAAAAGTATTTTTGACTCAGCTTTTCTTAAAACCCCATCAATTATTATAATTGCCCCAGTGCATCCTAAGGACATTTAATCAGTGGTAAACTGGAGGGAGGCTGAGCAATATAATTTAGTAGTTATCCAGATTTCTGGAGTCCTTTACTAAATGTTCTAAAGGATCTGTTTCTAGAAAATAAAATTAAAAAAAAAACCCACACTAAAGCAAAGGAGTAAGCAAGCCTGTAATTATTCGTCAGACAAGTGTAATAAGTGTTTGCAGAACAGCTCACACACCAAAGCACTGTGCAGGCAGCAGGCTCAGGAACTCCATGTTAGCACAGTCTCAAGTACCTGGAGCAGGAGTGTAAGGATTTAGGAAGCTGCTCTCTATTTCATGAGTGGTTTGAGTCAGGATTTCAGTTACTGCTTCTGCAGCTTACCCAGATCAGCGCTTCCCAGTGACTGAGGCAGTAGGTGACAAGCTGGCACTGATGCCCTGTATTTTGTTTCAGAAGAGTCTCGCCGTGCTTTTCATGACGTTTCCATGTTGTGCTCCTCTTTCTGTCACTGTCAGTGATGCTAAAGCAAAATGATCTCTATTTGTTACTGGTGGAAACTGATTCAGGGCTAAAGCAACACAGGAAAAAATAAATTCTATATCTATCAAGAGCTCATTATTGCAACAATAGGATATTAATAATTTGTTTCTGCTGGAAGAAGCAGAAAGGAAATGTCAATAACATTTACCCGTATGAATACTCTCAGAACTGCTGCACATTTAATTACTGCTTTGGATTTAAAAGTCTCTTTTCTCTCTCTCTAGGCAAATACAGTTTATTCAACCAGGAACAGACTTCCTTTCTCATCAGAAACTACACAAAAGGTCTCAGATATGCCCTCATGGGAAGAAATCTGAAATATTTGTGAGGTAAGAAATCATTCTGGAGCGATGTTTTAACTGGGTTTTGGGCTGCTGAACTCTGCTTCCTGCCTGGCTATTTCAGCTTTCCCTTCCTTGCTAGCAAGCTCTGCTCCCATGTCATCTACTCTTGCTTGACCATTTGCCACTGCTTCTTCTACCCTCTGCAGCCAGCTGAGGACAACCCTACTTCCAGGAGCAACCGCAGCGGTGGCAAGGAGGTTTGGGCACGGGCATTGCTCCCATCATAGGTCAAAGGTTTTTGAGTGCTGGGTTAAAGTACAGTGACAAGAACAGGCAGCTCAGCAGCCTGCCATTTTAATGGGTATGAACAAAAAGTCAGGCTGTAACACAGCACGCAACACAGCCACACATGTACAGCCTGAGGTTAATAACAACATTGGCAGAGTCTTCTCCGTTGAGACTCATTGAATGGCAGCTGCAGATACACCCCTGCACCTCTTTCTTGGGGACCCCTTTCTCATTTAGCTTTTTGACATTGTCTCGCTTTGACTTCGGACACGTACCCCTCCAAAACACATTGATTTTTTCTTTGAAACAGGATACAGCTTGCAATACCTGCTGGGTTTGTTTGAGCTGATGGGACCAACAAGCGAGGGACCTGCAGTGCAGCTTACACTCCAGAAAGCACCCAGAAAACACCACATCTAATTGAATATGCCAGTCTATGTATAACTTGGGCTTAAACACTGGAGGTGAAGCTGTGAGAAAACCCAGGGGAACACTGCAGAGATAGATACACTTTTCTACCTTAGTATGGGCCTGTACAGGGTGAAGTAGCAATTTGCTAATTAAATGGTGCCAACACCAACTCTGAAATCACACCAGAACCATCTTATAGCATGGCTGTAGCCATAGGCTGAGAATGTTCCTGTTATTAGTGAAGATAATTGGGACAACACAAGCTTGTCATTGCTTCTCTTGAGTTTTGCTCCTTTTCTGTAGCACAAGGTAGAGGCTACATTTTCCAGCCTATAGTCTCCAGGAGGTTTTCACCTATTTCTGCATGACTTCTTCAGGATTTTGAGTCATTAAGTCATTCATTTTTTCTAAGTTTCATCAAATAATATGACACAAACTATGCACAGAAAACTGCTTCATTTGCTAACCATTAATTCTTTCAAGCATTAAAAGAGCACCTGATAAGCTTCTCTTGCAACACATGGTTAGCTTGCCATGTTAATGTTTCAACATAAAATTTGTTTTAGATGTTATGTGGAAAAATACATATCTATATAGTTCTTTCTCCCACCAGTCCTACAACAGCCCAAAAGACAGATATAGGCAATATCTGTAAATTGTGAAAGGCCTACAGAAAGTGAACAGGAGTTGGTTTGTTCAGGTGGTTGTTGTTGTTTTAAGAAAAAAATGGATTACATCAAATAACACCATGGAGAGGCAGAGTAAAAGCATGCAAAAAAGTAACTACTACTTCGCACCAACATGTATCTACACCGAGGAGCTCCATTCTGTAGCTGAATTTTATAACTGATACAACCCAGGCAACTACATGTTTTCACTCAAAAGAATCTGTCCTGTTACCAACATTATGTTTGCACTGAATGCAAGCTTCATGTGTTTTTTTCTTCTTCTGTCCAAATGAGACAAAGTAAAATCCTTCCCCCTCATGGGAATTTTCACATTGTCTCTTGATCCAAATACTACCTGCTCTTCCTTTTGTCACAAGCCTGGGCTGTGTCCCCTGGGATACAAGTTTTCTAAAATTCTCAGAAAGCAAGTAACACGTCTGGTAAACTTTTACCCAATTATCAGAAAGTAGAGTGAAGCTCTTTTCACCTGCTGTCTCAGAAGAATCTCAGAGTACTTTTATCTAGTATATTCCCCTTCAAAAGGTCCATCTCCACTCAAAACATTTTTAGATCTTTCATGTTTGCATTTAGACAAGAAAATTAGTCCACCTATGGGGTTATGCAGCACATGCGGAGGCTCAGACTGTCATCATTAGCTGAATGGTTTTTGCATAGAACAGAGAGGCACTTCAGTTTGATCTGTTTCCTGTTTGAATTACATGAAAACCTGAAACCCATTGGAAACGGGGAGGAATTTCAAGCAGTGTTGTAAGTTGCACTTAAGTGCATTTTTCGGTAAGCAACACAAGGCAGTCTCCAGGCCCCTGCTACATTATGGTTTACCTAGCGTGATTAGGACTGTCTAGCCCCTTCTTCATAGCAAACTACCGAAAGCAATATAGTACCGCCCATACTACATGTGTCTTGCAAAAGAAAACAGCTGGGTCCTGATGTGAAGAAACCTTACTTGGATCATCCACTCATTGTTGGTCATGTTATCTCACTGTTGACATAGTCTGCAAGCATAGAGGGGAAAAGGGACTGGCTCAGAGCATCAGGATGCATGAGGCAGACAGGAATACTCTGGGCTTTGAAGAACAGAGTGTTCTCGGGTACAGCAGTTGGTTTTACCAAACTGACTTTGAGAGCTTTCTAGCAGTTAACGTGGCTGGTCAATATAGCCAATCAACAAATATGGTTCTGACTTCACCGTAATGCTGGCTCTTAAAATATTTTGTAGACTGAGTATGGCTGCTATAAATAATGAGTTAGTGATTTTTAGGATACTTTGAGAAAGTTTAAAATTTTGATGTCATCCCATCTCTGTGTGTGTGTATGTAGCTGTGTGGTTAGATGAACATGCTGGGGCTTATCCAAGATCTTTAGAAGTTCTTTTACTTCTGTGATCCCTCTCTGCCTTGAGCCGACAGGATTTCCTGAGGACCCAGTAGACGCAATATATGGCTGCCACAATTCCTAGCACCTTGGCAGAAATGCATGTGTCCCCGTTGTCGTCCTAGCCACAGCTGAGTGTCTGTGGGAAGAGGGTGTGAGTGAATCCTTGCTGCAGGAGACCATGGTCTGCCAGGCTCCATGAATCCTAGAACACCTCTATGCAGCCTGCAGGTGGTCGGAAAGGCCTGTTGATTCACCAGCTGGAGAAAAGGGTGCTGGGACACTTTATGTAACGGAAGTGCCTGACAGAAGGTGGCTCACATTTAATAGAAAGAGTCAAACAAAACAACTGAGTCTGCACAAGCCGCGTTAAAAATATCCATGTGCCGATGTCGGCTTACTTTTATTTTTTTCTTAGAATAGCAGTAATGACCTTGGCACGAAGCACTGCCTAGAGACAAATGACCAGCTGGGATTAATGGTCCTTGACTTAATTTCTGCCCATAAGCGCCTCCCAGCCAGTCATTAATCCTGCTGAAATGCTCTGTGCATTGATTATTATTGATTCATTCATTGATTGTGTCCAGGGTCTGAAGTTAGAAGCTGAAGTACTGAAGGCACCCTGGAGACTCTTCTAACAAAATGAGTTTGCTTAATTCATAGACTATGTGAGGTCCTTTAGAAAGAAACATCATAGAAAGAGGTAGAAAAGGCAAGAACACTTATAGGACAATGAGACGTAGACTCCTCTGGCTATGAGAGCTGATGGCATGTATCAAATTACTTTGAATAGGCCTGGTATCTAAAGCAAGAGCATGGAGGAACCCGACATGTATTATATGTGTCACCTCCCAAGGGACAGTAAGTTTCCAAGCAAAAAAGCCCATCAGATAACCCATGCCTAGGGCAGAGAAGGCATTTGCGGGGTTAATGTCTCACCCCTCTAATTGGAGGCATCACTGTTTTCTTTGCCGTCAGAAACACAGCAATCCTCTTTTTCTGCACATTACCTGGACGTGTTTAGTTCCTTTTCGCTTGCACTTGTTGCTGTCTGACCTCATCTGTTCTGCAAGGAGCTGCATCTGAATAATTAATGTAGCACCCTTCAGGAAATCAGACTGATTGTTTTTAATACCTGCTTTATGACAGGATTTGCAATTTGCAAAAGAGGAAAAATGGTTTAAAAGATGATACGGTTTAATAACCTGCCACCTCCATATTTTCTCTTCAAGTTGCCCTCCTGGGATTCAACGCAAAGGATAAATTAAAGTGAACAGCAGCATCTTTGGGTGAGTTCTTTCACGTCTTTTGATGTTCCAGTATGCATCAAATGGCAGGAGTGTACATGAAAGAGAAAAGCTGTGGTTGAAAGTGTTCTCAAATGCACATTGCTGAGGTGCTTCCAAAGTGCTGATGGCTGCCAAGCACCTCATGGTGATGCAAACTCTATTGGACAAGTTGTCCTGCTACTGAAGAATGTGGGTAGATTTTTCATAACAAAAAAGAAATAGGGTAATGTTGGCTGAGGATTTGCTTCGATTTTCCTGATTTGCAGAACACTTAAAAGAACCCGGTTATTATAAATAAGCCCTCATTTTATTCACTACTTGGCCAACAGGAGGAAGAAGTTTACAGGTCATAAAGGGCAGAGAGTTCTAGTTCCTGCTTATCTCTGCCCATTCATTTATTGCTGACTTTGTGACACTATTTAAATCTTAGAATAGTTTTCTGTTTCACATACGTTACCATTCATCATGGTTTAACCCCAGCCAGCAACTCAGCACCACGCAGCCGCTCACTCACTTCCCCCCACCCAGTGGGATGGGGAAGAGAATCAGGAAAAAAGGTAAAGCTCGTGGGTTGAGATAAGAACAGTTTAACAGAACAGAAAGGAAGAAACTAACAGTGACGCTAATAACAACAATAAAGTGACAACAATAATAAAAGGATTGGAATACACAGAACAAGTGATGCACAGTGCAATTGCTCACCACTCACTGACCGATGCCCGAGCTGTGTTCCTTCCCCCGCTACCCAGCTGGACATGACATCCCATGGTATGGAATACCCCTGTGGCCAGTTTGGGTCAGCTGTCCCAGCTGTGTCCCCTCCCAACTTCCTTGTGCCCCTCCAGCCTTCTTGCTGGCTGG
>JAVKLA010000027.1:45821961-45873647 GCA_034782735.1 Sagittarius serpentarius
ATACTGAACTGAAAACACAGCGCTGTACCAGCTACTAGGAAGACAATTAACTCTATCCCAGCTGAAACCAGGACACCATGAATAGATGATTAGTGTTTTCTTCTTCCATAGGACACTTACATATTTTAATAGTGTAGTGCACTGAGATCTTTGCATAGGAAAGGTCTCCTACCATGTTGTTAATGAGCAATAAAGGAGTTTGGTGAGATTAACTGTCTCCAAGCAGTGAACTATTTCTTCAGAAACAATCAAATTCACGTAATGCAGTTTCTTATAAAAGTACCTTCTGGTGTGGGAGAACAAAAAATGGACTTGAGAAGTTGTGATCTCTGTGAGTGTGAGGTCAGTTCTCTAGAACGTTTTTCTTTTGAAACTATGGGTCTATAATAAAAACTGTGATGCCTTAGAGATATTGTCGGTACCCATATAAATACATCCTTCAGAGCTCATTAGGGTCATCCTCCTAGGTTTTCAGTCTCATGGATGAGTTTTGTAATTAGTGAGCTGTTGGATAAAGGAAGATGAACTCTATTTTCTCCTGCATTTTAGGAAAAAGGTGCAGAGTGGCTGCAGAGGTTTCTTGGCAATGTTTGTCCCTGAGAGTCCCTAAAAATTAAGTGCCATCGTGGCAATCTATGCAAAATATACAGCTCTGTGTTTTTAGCCTTGCTTGTTTATCTCTGGTTATAGCAACAAAACCTTGCTATCTCTCTGCAATGAACTTTTTATATCTGTTTGGTTAGCCTTATTTCCCCAGTGGCATGGGATTGAATCCATCTGGGGAAATACCAAAAAGGCAGGAGTTGGCAGTAATGCTGTAGTCCTTCCTTTAACGTATGGAGACATCCATGTATGAACTGATGAATGTAATCCATGCTTTGTGACCACCTACTTCCTTTCCTTGAGTTGAATCTACTGAACTTTTTGTGGTTGTTTTTCTTGCTTCTGGGATACTGCTGCTGATTAATAGTAATGTAATTTGGCCGTACTCTGGAATCTCCACAGGAGTCTACTCTCTCTTCTCAGCTATTCAGACAGTTTGCTTTTCTGGGTACTGCTTTTCTCCCATTTTCATTTTTTAGAACTGCTGGAAGGCTTTTATAGTCTATACAGTCCTGTACAAAGGTATCAGTGACAAAGGCAAGTATTACTGCTAGTGCCATCCTGAGAAGTGAGCTGCTGCATCTTACACTTGTTTCCAGTGTCTGTAAATCCATAAAGCTGTGAGATTCCCAAAGTAAACAAATGTAATCTTTTTTGGAAGATGGAATACATTGGCAGGTAAATCTTAATGATAATTGCCTCTAATTAGCACTCCCACCAGATGACAAATCTTTTAGTCACAGCAGAGTGTCACTTGAAAATGTGCATATTCTTGTTTTGCCTTTGAAAACATCAAAGAAAATTCATATGTATTGATTTTACTCTATTGCTGTAATTTTTCATTAGAAGCAGGGGGAAGAAATGAGGGGTGAAAGGCAGGAATGGCTATGACAAAATGAGAAATGGCTTTGACAAAATGAGGTCTACTTTGAATGGAGGATTGTAATCCATTCTGGAGCCAGCTTCCTACTTCTCACAGGTACTCTCACCCTCTTGCACTCACATCCAAGGTTTCTTCATGAGCATTATGGAGAGATTTAATTGTGAACAGTTTCTGAGAGGCATTGGGCTCACTGAGCCAGGCTTTCCCTGACTCAGGATTGAACGTACCCAGTTGGGACTCCTCATGACTAGCAACATTTTGAATGAGTGCAAAATGGGATGTAATGCAAGGGGTATTCCAAACTGGGATACCATCATTAAAATACACAAAAGACATGTTTTCCACCTTTTCTTTTTTTTTTTTTTTTCATGGAAACTAGAATGGCCTTAAAATTAATTTCTATGACAATGAGTATCCATCTGAGGTAATTCTTCACTGGGGTCAATGGGGCTGAGAAGAGCTGCTGTTCTAGATGCCCATGTCACAGACAGTTGACTTAGCTTACGTTTCCGAGGTTTTCTAGGAAAAAAGGAGTAGCTAGAGACTTTTCTTAAAACAATTGGTTACATTCAGAAGAATTGAAAGCATCAACTAAGAGAAGCTTGTAAAGTGCATTGCTTCCTTACTGCCTCTCCTTCCACATGCACACTGAGAAATGTAGTAACACATCTGTTCCTATAATGTCATGCAGCCTATTTCTTGCTCTTCCTTAAGTGAGATATATAGGTGCCATACACTGTCTTTTTAGCAGGTGCATGATTAAATACTGCCATAGGTGCATGGTAGGTATTGACAGTTTTGAAGAAATCATCTTTAAATGTAGGATAAGGACTAATGAGATTCACAGTGATTTTTTAGTTCCTATGGGAGCAATTTCTGTTTAGGCTAAGGACTACTGTGCCCAAAAAGTGCATTTACTGATCTGAGGTAGGAGTGCTTGTGTAGGACTGCTGCCTAACCAGCTTGTATCTTGTGGAATGATTATGCCTGTCTAAATATGGGACTTTGCTCTTGTCTTTGCAGAATTATGCTCTGTTCTTTTACAGCACTTCCTATCCATTTTCTGAGATATTTCTATGTCCTCATCCTCGTCTCCAAAAGGTTTGCCACCATTTTCGAGTTTTATATGACCTGTTAATTCAAGGAGGACATTCTACATTTCTTCGTCCAAGTCATTAAAGAAAGCATTTAACAGGGCTGGATGGAATCTTGCAGAACCTTCTTTCACTTTGACACTAAACTATTGGTAGTCTTCAAATACACTTCCCCGTTCTTCAGTTAGTCTATGCTGTACCCTCACTTCTTGAAGTGTAAAGCAGGGATGACAGTATTCCTGTAACTCACAGGATTGCTCTGAGGATAAATCTAAGTGTGGTTGTCAGATCTAACATGCTGCAGTGGGCTGAAAAACAGATTTTGTCCACCTTCATATGATCCTGGCTGTTAGAATAACCTTTCTCATCATGTGCAATGAAAAGCAATACGTACACATGTTTATTCAGACCCCTCATCTAAATCTGGAAATGTTAATTGGAATTCCAACTTTAATTGGAATTTCCTGGAACATGTCCAGGCAGAGTTGGTTTTCTTTGTCAGGGGGAACAAGTTCCCTTTTGAGGGCTTAGGAAGAGGAGCTGATTCACCATATTCTCTTACGCCAAAACATAAGGAAAGAAAAACAAAACAAGAAGCAGAGAAAGGAATGACCAAGGGGAACACAGAATAAGTCAATATTCCCTCCTACCCTCTGCCCCAGATTTCCAAAATGCTAAATACTTATCTCCTGTTGGCTTACATGGGCACTGAGTAATTCAGAACTGAGAATGTATCCAGATCTGTCTAAGCCTTTTTATCATGACCACAATCTAGCCTTTGTTTTGGCGCTGTAGAATGAAATAACTGACTGCAGAGGATTATGCACTCCAGTTTATACCATGACCAAATTATGACATAGTAAACCCCTCAACAATAAGGGCTATTGTTTAATTACAGAACATAAGAGCATGAGGGCCTCAGAGAAGAAAAACAAGAGTCCTTGTTTCAAGACAAAAGAGGAATAGGCTCATCCAATTAGAAGTTGCCCTTAGGTTAATTTATAGCCCCCCACGACACTCTGCCCACAAATATTTCATTATTTATCTTGAGCACTGCTACAGTTACATGTCTAGTAACAAGTTATATACACAAAGGTTGATTGCCAACTCATTCTAGATATGTCAGGCTTCCTGTTTGACATGATCCAACATTCCAGGACCACACAGACTTTGCAGTAATCACAGAGAAGGAGCTTGCCTCCTCTTGCTCAAAGCTTAGATTTATCCATCCTTTTTTTGGTCCTATTGTTGGTCCAAGTTACCACTCTGGTGAATGAAAAGGGATAGGCATCTCCAGAGGCCAACTGATATCTTCAGACTGCTGAATTGTGTTTAAGAAATGCTGCCTTCTTTCTATTGTCTAGAGAAGGAACACAGGGTAGCTCCATGCCTAATTCCTTTGTTAAACACATTTTTACGGTCCAGGTGAATATGAGGCTATCCATAGGTGTTCTTCTATGATAGTCAACAAACTCAGAAGCAGCCAGAAACCTCAGATGATGTGCCCTGTGTATTCTAAAGTGGTGCCAGGCAATTCTATCCATCTAAATAAAGTTTCATATCAATTGCTGTTCTTTCTGTCTCTAAATCCAGCTGATGGGAGAGGGAAAGACTATTAGAGCCCTTTACATTCTAAACATTTAAATTCTACTGCTCCCTGGACTGATACATTCTTATTGTGTTGAGGATATCAGTAAAACAATTACATGATTTAAAAATACTGGGGTTTGATAAACTTTAAGTGCACTTGTGAAATTATCTTTACTGCCAGTGACTCTTGGTCACACATTAAGGACTTATCAGAGGTTTTCCTAGGATCCTTTCTAATTATTCAAAATGAAAATTTGCCATTGTTACAAGTTTTTCTTGTTATTTGCATTTCAGTCACTGTAATTATCTAAACTGGGATTAGTCAATACCTTAAAAAAACCATATAACCCCCTTCCCAGTCTAATTATCAGAATCCCACCAGCTGTAGCTATTAAACCTAAGGGGTTGCACAGGTGAGGCACCAACTGAGCATACCACAAAATGCATCCTCAGCCCACAAAGCTGTTACCCACTGGGACCACACGCAATAAAAGCCACATTACCATGTTGTCTATACATCACTGTTGCAAGTAACTGGAAAGTAAAGTCAGCCTTGTGGTTCTTCTTCCTTTTCCATCTCAGTTTTATTTTCTGGTTCTCCTAATTTTTGCTAGCATGAGTTTCTATGTTTCTCATTCTCCATATGTGAACAGTTGCTTTTCTGTGAAATAGATTTCTTTAGTGTAAATATTTGAAATAAGAACCTTTCCCTTCATATTTTTATATCAGATTTTTAATTTAAAAATCAACTGACAGATCTCTTTACGTTCATAAGTTCCTAGTGTTTTTTCTAACAACAGCAAAACAGTAGCTTAGAATACCTGTTCCTTTTGCCTAATGATAGGTCATATTTTTTGCTTCTTGCTTAACTACATTTTGTTAATTGCCTTTCCAGTTCTTTTCATCTTTAAAATAACTTCTGTCTCCTCCCTGTTTCCCTCTTTTTTTTTGCCTATTATATTCTTTCAATATTTTTGCTCTTTATTTCTTTTCATCTACTATTGCTTTGTTCACTTTCTTTTTTTCATTGTCTGTTTTTTTCTCTCATTGATGGAGTTGAATCAAAGAATACTCTGTCATAGTTTTGAAATCTTTCATTTTCTTCCAGAAAATATATGAGTTAAAGTCAGTGAAATTTACTAAAAAAAGAAAACAATGTAAAGTTTTATGGCTATGTGAAGCGAGGAGATTTCAGCAGTTACATTCAACTCGAGGCACTCTTGCTAACTTCACACAGCTTATTCCAAAGTTTAATTTGATTTTATGATTTCTTCCTGGTATACTTAATGTCATCTGAAAGTAGGCAGGGTTTTTTTTTGTTTCTTGGGAAAATACAATCACCAGAAGTTGCCAATATTTCAAAATACCTTAAAGAGGGACAGGATTAAGAGAGCATTAATCCTCTCGTTTTGGAGTGAGCCTTTATTTCTGCTTATGTGCTACACACAAGTTTTGCTTTTCCTAGTGCTTTGCTCAGAATAGGTAACTTCAGACTCCTGATAAATATTGCTGCCTTCTAAAACCTCTAGGTGTTTTCTCATTCTCACTTGCATTTTAGATGGCTCTGAAATTCTAACACAACTGCATTGTCTGATCCAGCTGCAACTCAGCTAAGGTTTCCTGTGGGCTGACAGGGAATCAGATTGCTGTTCATGAACAGATGTGTCAAGCTGTTCAAAGACAGCATCGCCAGCGATGTAAATTCCTCTTTAGGCACTGACTGTAGTGTTCGTTACCATAGTACCTGCACCTCCAAAACATTAATAAAGTAGACACTGCTCCGAAACAGAAATATTAGCACTTCAGCTTTCATGATGCAAAAAACAGAGCTACATTAAGCTGGAATCAGTGGGAGCCTGAAAATAGTAGCCTGAGGTTTTTCCCAGATTAAAGACTGAGGGAAGTCACCAGCACAGCTCTGTTAAATTCCTGCTCTGAAATTTGCCCTTCAGGAAACTTCCACTATTTACTAGTTAAGCATAAAGCCTAAAGAGACGGCGTGAATACACCAGACCATGCTGGTATCCTGAACACAGCAGGAGTCAGCAGAGAGAGGCAGATTTCTTGTTCCAGAAGCCGAAGCCTACCTTCCCAGTGAACCTGATGCCCAGGAGCAGCTCAGTCTCTCAGCTCACTCGCCCCTGCCCCAGGAGAACATCTCCACTCCATGTTACATCAACCTGCTAGTTTTGTGATGGCTCTTTCCTCCCTCCCCCACGTGCTCAGGCAGCCAAAGCCAGCAGGAGCCGAGGTCAGCCCCTTGGGGTCCCTCTGGCACCCTCATCTTGGATTTTGCTGTTCAGAGTGGCTCACCTGTGCCATGGGCTGGCATCCTGATGTTCTCGCTCATCCCATGTAAACGGTGACTGTATTTACTCTTCCGATTTTGCCCAAACGAAAGGTGTCATTTACACCATTTGACTACAACCAGGCCTGCAGCTGATCTGCGCTGAAACTGTTTGATGGCAGTCTTTAAAGTCTTCCTGCATAACACTATAGACAAGATGTTACTTGTGTGAAAGCTAATGAAATTTAAATGTCATGAATACAAGATCTCGTTTAGAAATTGTTAAATGTTGAGAACAGTCCAGATCCTCAAAGGCATTTGAGTATGTAATTCCTTGAAACCAATAACACCTATGCAGCTAAATCCCTTCAGGACAGACATAATCTGTGTCATTGCGGAATGTCAGGACGAGTGGAGACCAGGCAACTTGCTGTCAAGCCTAAGAGGAAGCTTATGTTGCTATTGACCCCCATGTCTTTCAGTTTTCCTAAGCATTATCTCTCAGTTGATTGCTCATGATCATGAGTCCAAGCAGTCCCAGTGAGTTTCCAGCCCTCACAAAAAAACAAAAAAAAATCTCTGAAAATAATACCAGGCTACTTGGAATATAGGATACAGGTCCACAAAAAGGGCAAACCACTTTCCCATGTCATTAGTATTTCTGTCTAGTGAAACAACACTCACTGACAACCGCTTGTTCTTGCAGTTCTTCTTCCTTTTAGGGTCTTTGCCATCTGGGATATCTAACTGTTCCTTTTCTAGAAGACATTAACATCTGCTGACATTGACCCTGACCTTCTTCACATTGTAATATTCTTGAAGTATTGCATTCTGCAAGCTCTTTACACACCAAATCCAAGCAGTTGTGCACTTAGTTTTCTTCTCTTGGAAAGTCATATTTTATGACTTGTTATGTCCTTAGGCTTCACTGTCTAGGAGAATAAAAATAAATTATGTTTATGTCACCAAACTGCAGTCTTGATGTTTTGTAGGCTGTTCTGTGACTCCCTCATGCATTGTATTTCAGAGTTGGGTGTAATATGAAATGAAAAATAGGTATACGGGAGCTTTTGTTTTTAAAATGCTTTCTAGGAGTGACCATTCTTGCTGTGCTTCTTCGCAGCTTTTCCAGGATGCAGCGTCAGGGTAAGCAGCAGCAGTAGGCAAAATCTGTTTATTTTTAATTTACTTTTTATTGTACTAGTCTGAAACACTTGGCACTCCATAAAGTTTAAGACAACAACATCAAGCACATCATTGCTAAGCAAACATATAAGTTAAACAAGCTTAGAAATCTCCAGGTCATAACCCACAGTCAGTTCATTGGCAGATCAGCCCACAAACTGTTGGGATAACTGCTTTATCTCTCCATGTCTTTGTTTATTCTTCCTTTCTTTCTTTGCCTCAGATAGGTCAAATCTAGGCTTTGAAGAAAGCAGTTCCTCTCCTTGTCATTTGTGCAGTGCCCAGGGGAACTGAGTCCTGATCTCTTCCTTGCAACTTCCACTGCCGAAGGCAAGACAAATCACTAACAGGGGTTCACTAATCCATAATGCCTCAACTGGCATTTATCTCACCTGCCTTAAGACATCTCCACTGTAGATATGTCCATCTGAGCTGGTCAATTTTGTCTCCATTTATAGTCAGTATGGAGAAGCAAATATTTCTGGGATATTAATTCATCTGGCTTGTTTTGGCTATCACCTTTAGGATGAAAGGAATTGTATCTTGAATTGTATCTGAAATTATCTGTGCAATAGTAGCTGAATCTCCACTGGGCAGATCAGAATAACCAGCTCAGGCAGAAATGACTGGTTTCAGTGAAGAGAAATTATGCCACTTAGAGCTTGGAGACTGTCTATTTAGAGGATCTCCACCCATTTGGGTAAGCCAGCTTTCTGCTTGCTTTGCACCCAGGGAGCAACATGGAGGAAGTTCAGCCCAAACGTTGCCCGATTACTGTAAGCCCTCCAGGATATCCGAGAGACATGTATGAAATGAATTCAACTGGAGTTTGTCATTTTGAAGGACAATGGGGGCAAAAGAAGATGAACTTGAGGATGACAGCATCTGATTTTTTGTTTCTCTGCATTAACACTACAAATAGAAGGAGGAGGGGCAGTTACAAAAGAAGGTCTTATGTGAAAGGTGAGATTAATTACTCTCAGTGCACCGTGAGGGCATTCCCACCCCAATAAATCCTTCAGAAAGTGTGAGTCTTGCATGGCCACAGAAGTCATGAAGGATGGCAGTGAGGTGCCTCACAGTGTCACTCTGGTTCCAGCTGTCTGGGACCAGACCAAAGGTACAGAAAACTTTTTTTATTTTTTCTTGACTCTTCTTTTTGTTTTGAATGTGAAAGAAATCAGAGACATGAAGCTTTGCATCAAACAGAGCCTGTCCAAGGATGGCTCTTCAGCTGGTATTAACTGGTGTCACTCTTTCAAAACCATGAAAATATTACACATCAGGATCTAACTTAGTGCCTTTTCTCCCAAGAGAATACATTTGCAGGTTAGAGGAATGGGCAGAGGAATCCACCTGAATAAAAAAAATTATTCCAATTACTGGCACTTTTCGTAGTATCATCTCTATATTCCACAAAGACAAACAACAATATGACTGGGTGTAACATGGATTAAACCCATATTTTGGCAACTCCTGAATGAAGCGTCATTATTTTAAAGACAATTTTACTTTTCTAAGCATGTGACTCAGAATTTTTTGCAGTTTGAGGAAGATAATATTGTACAATGAAGGAATCTGAAATGTACTAATAAGGCTCGGTGTTATTTTTCAAGTACTTATTTGTGCAAAATTACCAAAGGAGAAACCATTAGCTGATGATCAATCAGTGCAGTGTATTCACTGCACCACAGAAGGTGACTCTCCTTCTAATTTCATTTTAGCCAGAGCTCTAAATTCCACTTCAATATTTATTTGTAAACATCAACATGATACGGACCAGATCTTTTAGATGATACTGTTCCTGAAACAATAGCTATCTGTGATTACAAGATTGGATTAACTTCAACTTCATCGTCATCTAACTCTGCTGAAATGTATGAATATATCTATCTCCCTTAATAATAGCTTGCATCAGTCATTTCCAGGCATTGTATCTTTATTTCTGAGACAGGACAAATAGTCCTCTAACCCCTTTTCTTTTTCTTTTTTTTTTTCATTTCTCTAAACAGCAGTTCTCTTCAACCAGTATCTCTTAGTTCACAGGAACTAGGCATACACTCTGCTTCCTTTAAAAAGACATATCTTCTGCTCTAAACTTACAGCTTGCATGTAGTCTACGTACACATGAATACTGTCACAACATTTTATCAACAAGTGCAGGGAATATCCATGTCACATATAGTCATGGCAATATCCATGACCTTACAGTAGGGAAAGGTGATTTTTCCTAAAATACAAACTGAAAGAAGAAATGTTTTCAGTGATTCTTGCTCTCAGTCTCACACTTGTGAGCAGCAGCATGTTTGTGGTGATCCGACATCAGGCCAGCAACCAGGCATCACAACACTTGTGTCGAAATACTAGATCCAGGATCTGTTGCAATGACATGGAGGACAAGTAACACCAACTGTCAAGCCTTCCTTGGGTCTCCTGAGTTTCTCTCAGGATGCATAGGTTTCTGATATGCATTTTTGTAATCTTTCGGGTCTGGCAGTGATCACAGCGTCTCCGTCCTGTCCCACTTCTGTGAATCGTCAGGTTACCACCATTCGTCATCTCCAGGTCTGGGTGTCTTGTGAAGCTGCTGGTAGATGTGGTGGGGTCTTGATGACCTGCTAATCTGTGTGCCCTTAACCGGGTCCATGCTGAGAGCCCTGTCCCTGCTGTATGCTCCTGCTGGTGCCTTCCCACCCAGCTGTCGCCATGCACTCTCCATTCACACCAGCCTTAGTTTTCTTATTACAATGCTGTACACCCTTCCTAACATAGATCTGTATGATTAAATTGTAATGTCAAGTTACATTGACTCTTAAGAGTCATGCTTTGCTTCTTGATAATCTTTCAGCTCTCTTGGTGCACTTCATTTCAATCTAATACAACATGCAACCCAGGACAAAATTTGATTTTTATGCATTTTTCTATTTGTTTAAAACCACTGAGAGTTTGTTTTGGTTTTCCAGGTAAAGTTGATTTTAATTGTCTTCAGCAATCAAGAATTAAATTTGTACCTAATCTTTGCCAACTGGATATAGTCACTACAATAAATCACATATTCGATTAAATGCCCCATCCTAAAATAGATGTTTGAGGTAGAGGAAATCATCCTCTGATGAAAAGTATGTTTCCCTATCACTGACAATACGGAAAGTTAGACTTGGCTTACTCCAGTCAGTTGACCTCCAGTTGGTTCAAGTTGCATAAGAGCAATCCCACCTTGAACAGAAACACAACTGGAAATGCTTCCAGATGCTCAGCGAACCATAAAGACCCACAGCATGCTCTGACTATCCAGTACTTGTCAGACAGCCAGTGCTGGTCTGAGAAGGTACAGAAAACCAATGAAATTCAGGCATGTAAGGCTATAAATAAGCTGTTTAATAAATTTGAATAGTTTGAGACTTAGAATGCTTGAAATGACTGATCTACAAAAATAATATCCTTCCTACCTTGTTCCTGCTGATCTAGAGTCAGGGAAGAGACACAGCCCACTCCCCCCAAACACTATGGACCTCCAAGGCATGGAAGACCTCAGCCAGAACCTACCCCTGCCTTTGGAGTGAAACAAACCACTATCCCAGTTCCTAAAACTTTAACAACAAGGTCTGGGTCTGAGTTTTGTGCATCTGGATCAGACCAAAAATGAAGTTTCACCTGACAGTTTCATTTTTTGGAGGGAACACAGGAAGTAGATTAACTAGCACTGGTATTACTTTATGTTTCCTGATGTAATGGAAAGGAACCTCTTGGAAAGCTGTTGTTGCATTGTCTGGATGAATGGCAACAAGTAGTTTACAACATTCATGGAAAAAGGACTCAGCCGCTCATTTATAACTGCAAGGCAACACAAATGCCATGGAAAAGCAGTCTCCAAAACAGAGACATAGAGCTTTTGCAGTGGTCACCACTGACTTGAAAGCCTTGCTGAAGCAGCTGCTTCTGAATATCCTTTTAAGCCCATTGAGCCGTGATCCAGCTGTTAAAAATAACAATGTTTTTCATCCTCCATAATAATCCGATATAGCAGGGTGGTGCTGGAGGAGCAGTTGCATAAAAAAGATTTGGTTATATAACAAAAATGCACCGTAGCTCCCAGGTCACAGAGATGCCAGGCAGATCTGTGCCGCAGCCTCTGACTACCCCTTTTCAACTCACTGTGCTGACAACAGCATCTGCCGAAGGACTCACACCCTCGCACCTTTGCAAACAGCTGCAGAGCTTTCTGCCATGCCTGGCTCTGGTGTCCTTTCTGCCCTTCTGCATAGGAGGGTCATGGAAAGAGGCTGCGTGTCTGTACATCATCAGCTGTGTATCATCTTACTCCTCTGGTCACACTGGCTTTGTAAAGATATGCTGGACTTTGCAGTGGGGCACCTAAGTCACTGCTGTGTGCTCTCCACTGCAGTGTCCAGCGGGGAGGCAGGGTAAAGTGCCGGGGCAGTCACATCTCCTGATGTCATGGATGCATTCACAGCGGTCACCTCCCACAGCCCCTCTGTTGGTGTCTGGATCTCTGTAGCTAAGTGCCGACAACCACCCTGAGATGATGCACCACTTCCCTTTCTCCTGCCTCCCCAGGAGCCAAATTGGCACCCACCTGGGACACATTCCTGAGCTCACATTTTCAGATCAAGAGATCAGAAGCTCCCCAGCAGCAAAGCACTTAAGCACGAGCACAAGCTGAAACATTCAAGCATTCCCTCTGGAAGTCAGTAGGACATTTCACACTGTGCATTAAGTGCTTCTCTGGATTGGTCTCAGACTGAGCTTGAACTTTGCTGTTTTACTTACCGTAACATTAACTAAGGATGAACAAAAGTGGCAACTGCTGAAACTTTCGTTCTAAAGAAGCTGAAAATGAAGACAAATATTTCCCTGAAGATTTACCAGCAGTAAGGTTGGAGAAACTGGTGTGGAAAAATACAAGATTTATTTCCACAGAGGTTTCCTACCTATTTTTAGCAGCAAACTTCAGCTGATATTTCTTTGCATGCTCAGAACTGCACTACGTGTTGCAGTTGGGATTCACAGGATGCAAAAATCCAGAGGCAACTGGCAAAGGAATAACTGTCTTAATTAAGAGAAATTAATTCAGCTGATCTTAACTGAATGTGCACAGGCAAGATGGGGTTTGTTCTATTATTATCTCATGCCAGGAAAACTCCAAAGAGTTGAGAGAGAAGAGACTTATCCAGTGAAACACCTGATAAACGCTTTACACCTCAGGGCATTTTTTGGTCTTTGAAGTCACATCAGCCCTGGTTTACGTGAAACGCAGTAGAGACTGCCATTGGTAGACACTCAGAAAACGTGTTTCCCTTCTCAGAATAACTCTCCTTTCCCAGTGCCGACTGTGACTGAAGCCAGCCTGCTGTTATGATGGGGGAAGTTGCTTCTGTGAGGGCCCTTTTGGCAGATGCAGAGCGCGTAGAGAACATCCAGGCATTTTGGGTACTTGCCCATACACCAGGAAAATGTTGAGAGTTCCCAGTTTGCAAAGTACATGCCAGGTCCACACCCTCTGAACATCCTGAAGAAGGATTTTAAAGAAAAGAAGTTCATTGTCAAAGACTTCATATTAAGCCAAGCAGAAACTCTGAGGTTAACACTGGACTATTTATTTGTTTTCCTCAAAGGTGGCATGTTTCTGATCTTCGGTGGTAGCCACCGGTGGGCAAAGCCTGGAGGAGGAATGCCAAAATTTGTGTTGCTGAATGTGTAGTAGACAGAAAGGCTGTGCTTGAAGGAATGGTCCACCTGAAGCAGGTGCCTTCACATGGGTGAGTGAGACTGCTGCTTGTCATCTGAAGCCTTTGGAAGAAGAACCACTGGAAACTACTCAGCTCCAAGAAATATCCAAGTGCAAGAAAAAAGAGCATCCTAGGACTTGCTGAAAATGCTTGGTAAGTCTCACCAGTACATAGATGCAGCTGGCAAGTCCACCAGACATTTATCTTCTCTTTTCAGCTGTGCATGGGGTGCTGGGCTCTGCCTGATGTTACGGCTTCAGTGAGAAAGCAAACTCACCTCAAATAAAACCTCACAGTTTTTGATCTGTCAAAACCATGAGCACTTAAATTGGCATATTTCACACAGCCCTGATATTTCCCTTCCTCCTGCCTGCAGTTTTCTATTATCTAGGGTACCATTTGCTCAATCTATTACAATGTGCTCTTGATTTTGGTCCCCCACTTTGCGACCTTAGTTCATTTTCTTTCCCCAAAGGATCACAATGTAAATCATGAGGTCAGGGAATAATGAGTCTAGTATTTTTAAAAAGCCTCCCACACACAGGCAGCATATCGACTTATGATTCGGCAGGTGATGGGCTGTAATAAGGGGACATTTTTCCCTTTAATTGCTGTTGAAAAGGGAAAAAGGAGCAAGAGAAATACTTGGTTTTCTGAGACAAGGATCTTAGCTTCACTGGGCTTTGGTTCACTAGAATCACCTAATAGGCTTGAGCATAAAGAGCTGGACAAAGCTAAAAGGATAAATAAACTGGTGAAAGACTCCAGCGTGACTTTCTCTTTCCAATCTGAAAATTGGATTAAATATGGTTCTACTGTTATGTGAATAGACAGTGACAAAAGCTGACCTAGTGATCTGCGAACTGAACAGGATGCAGGATGTCCTGGTTTCTAACCCTGCTCTGCCAGACCTGTTTGCCCATGACCGCTGGGGTAAATGTTCAAAGAATCACAGACGCAAAGGCCAGAAGGGACCATTACAGTCACCTCACTGAACTGTTGCAAAACCAATTATCAGGCATTTTTCCCCAGTAATTTCTGCACTGAGCTAGTTAGTTCTTTGAGTGAGGTGAGGGTCACCAAGGACACACGTGTGGCAAGCATCGCTGGCAAGGGCAATGGGTGGATTGTGTTTTCTTTCTCAAATTAGAGGTTAAAGATGCTAGCGTAAGCTCTGTGGAAAGCAGTAGAAGCTTTCTCAGAAGCAATATGCAGACAACGTTCCTGTCAGCAGCACCTGGTGTCTGTGTGAGAGGGGAACTCCCGGTTCCTGCCCAGCCCTCGGTGGGAACAGAATCACCTCTTAACGAGCTCATTCCTAAACATGGCGGCTGCCAAGTCCTTCCCTAGCCCAACCCAACTGTGCCATCCAGGGCCTGCACGCATGCCGTCTCTGGGTGTTGACTCTACAGCAACTCAACAAGATGTCAAGATTTGGCAAAGAATCTACAGCTCTTGCAGGTAGATTTTGTAATAACTAATTCTTTCACTGTATGAGGGAGGAAAATCAGAGTCAGCTTGATGATTCATGAGCTCTTATAATGAAACTTTTTTTTTTCCAGTCTTCCTATTCCTTTAAACAAAAGTTAATAGATATCAAGCTGCCAAAAGGGCAGGAAAATTCATTGGGTAGCAGGAGGGATGATCTCAGAATTGAGTGTTGCAGAAATGAAAATGTTTTGACTGACCAAAAAGTAACATTTTAAAACACCCTATGCACAGATGTTAAAGCATCTGAAGGAGCTGAGTGGCCGTTTCCCCAAGGAAATTATGCTGAATTGTTGTAGTATACAGCATCTTTATGTAACATGGTTTTTATTGTGTGTAAATCCAAGGATAATAAGTATCAAATAAGTATCAGAGACACTCAAAAAAACCCCCGTTCACCTACCACTTTACAGAAGTTGTTTTATTCCTTGAAACAAACAAAACCACAGCAAAACCCCTCTGAACCTAAACCACAACCTCCCTCATAGGAAAGTTCAACCAGCCATTCAGAAATTAAAGCTCAAGAACAAAGAATGTATTTTTACTGTTTGTTTCTACCCTGGCCCTGTGTTTTCCCCTCATATTTTACATTGCCTCCTACCTGCAGCTTTCTTATCTGAATCTCATTCTCTCTCTCTTCTGTTTGACCTGAGGTCAAATGTATCATTTATTTCCATTATATCCTTCAGCATTTTGCATTTCCCTGTGAAGGCCTCAGCCAGCTTGCTCTTTACTAAAGATTAAAGAAGGTTGTTTCCCATGCTGTTTTGAGTAACAAGAGTGTGAAAATCTGCAAATGCCTCTAGCACATTCTCATGCTGCTCTCGCTGTTTGCGTCCTCTCGCCTTCACTTCCAGGAGGAGAAACTGCCTCTGGAGTGTCTGCAGTGTCAGCCCTTTGTACACCGAGGGAGAGGGGCACTTTTGCAGAATTTACTGGCCGTGATGACGTCCCTGTGACCCTGAGAAAGTTACTGATATACTCAGAGACAACAGAGCAAGATGACAGATAACATACTCAAAATACCTGAATCCTAGTCCAGCATCTCATGACCTGCAAAGACACTCATCTCAGAAGTAAACTCACAATCGACCAGTTTACAACTTCCCTCCCAAGCTGAGCAGGAGGGGAAATCTGTTATGAATCTTGTGTCAGCTGCTATCTGCAGGTCAGTGTCTTCTGCATTTACAATGTACAGGGAATGACACAACTAGGGGATTCTAGCTGTCGTAAAAACTGTATACAGCTTGTGGGGTGAAAAGGAGGTGTTTCTAGGATGCTGCCTTATACACTGATGCCCATTAGTAGAAGAGTAAAAGCAAATATCAAACCCAGCTAGCTATAGTGATTATACTGGGACCTCAAATGGATACACACAAGGAAAATATTGTGGAGAGAATTTCTGAGGTGTGCAGGGAGATAGAGTTGAAAAAGAAAATAATATTGTCTGGACTGTGGGGGAGAATTAAAAAGTAAAGTTGGACAAGGACATGGCAGGAGGGGGGAGTTCCACAGGTTAGTATGTTGTCTGAAGAAACATCCGGCTTTGGTTTGCTTTGGTCTGGACCTGCCAAATGGTTTATTTGAAAGCCCCTAGATGTTGACTGGCAGGGACTGGGAGTAATTTTTCTCTTGTCACCAACTAACTGGGATTCATGATTTTATAGATCTCTCATAGTTCCTCCTTAACTGTTTCTTCTATACTTGCAGCCTGATGAGCACTAATTTGCTTAGCTGCTGTCCATTTCCTCAAATCACATTTTCATTCCCTTTGAACAATTTCCACTTCCTAGCAAAGGGTTGCACAATCTCCACTCGAATGTGCACGGTGGACCTGTGTTTTACCATAACAATGTTCTTTCCTCTTTTTCGTATTTCTTCGCTAATAATTCAACATTTTATTTCTTCTCCTTTTTCTTTTTCTTTTCTTCTTTTGGGTATTTGGGGGAAGGGGAAGAAGGGGCAGCTCCTTAGCATTGAGCTGCTTTTTCCAAAGAATTATCTATCACCTGGGGCATTAGCAAGGGCCAGTAGGGAGAAAGAAGTGCAGGAATGAGATTGCCCAGGGTGAGACACGTGGATCAGACATGCTGATTGCCAAGGAGGCAGAGAAGGGACTAGTGGACAGGCAGGATGTCAAGTGGTGAACCTGGGTGGGAAAGAGGTTCCACTGAAACAGAAAAAGCAGGGGACAGAATATGGCACCCAAGTCACCCAGCCTGGGTGTCAGGAACAACCTGCTCTGCTCTACTTCCTTTCAACTTTCTCTGTCTTTTTTTCCAACTCATTTTCTCCTCTCCACTCCTCTATCCCAAGTAAACTAAAGAAGTGTGACAGCCCATCAGTGACGGAGGGCTTATGGGAAGGGCTAATTGCTCCCTTTGCTTTGTTCAGATGTACAAACAGACCATTACTTTCAATCATTACCCAGTCATCATACGTCATACAGACCAGTTCTATTTTCCATGCACTAAATATGTCACAGGCACTGTATGTGTCACTAATTGTACAATAGGCTATGCAGGCCTGTTTTAGGAGCTAGTAATTTCTTAATATAAGACATGGGACTTTGGCTTTATCTTGAATTTCCAAATGTTATTGAGGCAGTTAAATTTCCTATTTGTTTGAGAGGCGCCACAAGCTGCACTTTCTGTCACTTTTATGAAACCATATATGAATCACAGCAATCCCCATGTTATGACATTGCATTCTGTTATAATAATGATAAAATTACCAACTGCAATTCTGAAAAAGATGGCCATTTCTTCCAGGCATATTAAAATCTTTTCACTCTACTTTTCCTTGTCTTTTTGGTTCTCAACCAATTTAAACTGCATTTCGGAGTTGCTCATTTTGTCTTTCATCAGTGCATGATGGTTTGTGGCAGCAGAAGCTTAAACAAAAAGTGAAGAACTGAAAAAAGGGTTTGGAGGTCCTACTCCCACCCGCAATTACATTTAGGCAATGACAACAAATGCAATAGAGCTGCAGGGACACTCTAGAGGCAGGAACTGGCCTCAGATAAATCTTTGCAGCCAGAAAATCAGTAGCTGTTTAATTCCTTCACTCTCAGCCTGTAGCAAATGCACAGAGCCAAAATGTGTGCTTCAGTCCCTGCCCTGCTTTGGGTACTGTGCAGGCTGGGGGGATGTTCCAGCTAGAAAAATGCCTTAAAAGGCATGACTCAACCTAGTTATCTTTATAGTCCCATATGGAAGGTATTAGCTACTGTCATGGTTTAACCCCAGCCAGCAACTAAGCACCAGGCAGCCTCTTGCTCACTCCCCGCCCCTCCCACTGGGATGGGGAGGAGAATCGGGAAAAAAGTAAAACTCGTGGGTTGAGATAAGAGCAGTTTAATAACTAAAGTAATAAATAATAATAATACTACAAATATGATAACAATAATAATAATGGTAATGGTAATGAAAAGGAATAGAACAAAAAGAGATAAACTAGACCCAAGAAAAGACAAATTATGCGCATTGCAATTGCTCACCACCTGCTGACCGATGCTCGAGCAGCGATCTGCCTCTCCTGGCCAACTCCCTCCAGTTTATTTATTGAGCATGACATTCTATGGTATGGAATATCCCTTTGGCTAGTGCAGGTCAGCTGTCCTGGCCATGCTCCCTCCCAGCTTCTTGTGCCTCTGCTTGCTGGCAGAGCACGGGAAACTGAAAAATCCTTAACTTAGGACGAGCACTACTTAGCAACAACTAAAACATCAATGTGTTATCAATATTATTGTCAAACTGAATCCAAAACACACTGTATCAGCTATTAATTAACTCTATCCCAGCCAAAACCAGGACAGCTACACAGCCAGCTACCTTGGCTAGCCACTGGCTAGTGTGAAAATGGGACTTCTTGACAATTTCTCTTTGCTTTAGGGGTATTTTACACATTGTTCTGTAGGTTGTTGTAACACACTACTTGGATCTGATAGTTTTCTGTGACTAGTTGAAACAGTAATTTGAATACAGATGTGCCAGCTACCAACCTAAATTCATGCACAAGAGAAAAATGACTGTATGTCAGCATCAGAGAAGTGTAGTGATCCTTCAGCTCCTCCAGCTCGGTCCGGGTGTGAGCAGCCATTGTGCAAAGCTCTTTCTGGACCAGTATGTTCCCCCCCTGGCTTCGTAGTTTCCTGTAAGTTATTTTATGGTTGGACTCAATGATCTTAAAGGTCTTTTCCATCCTAAATGATTCTATGATTCTTTAGGCTCCCGACTTTTTGCATGAAGCTGCACGGAAGGCTCCAATGGGAAGAGCTCTGAGACAGCATGAAGAGGGCTGGGATATCCACACCGTGCCATGCAGCACCATGCAGAGAGTCTAGCCGTGATGTGGAAAGTGGTGTAACCTCTAAGCATTCTTGGCCTCATAATCAGCTGCCTATCGACAAGTCTAATTTGTTCGGGTAGAGATCTGCTGAAGTGATTATAAAGTATACTGCTCCAGCAACAGCTTGGCGGTGATGAGCTTGGGTATCCCTGCAAGTAGCTCCCCAGTGTAAACATGGCCTGTAAACATGGATAACATATGGAGGCACATGAGGAGAGGATGCAAAGGTGCCCCAGACGAGGAGCTCACGACTGATTTATCCTCCACTCTCATTGCAAACTCTGTGAGCTGCCAGTGAGCAGAATTTAAGCACTGATCTGCAAACAAAGCAGACAGCTAGGTGAGCAGTACTGAACCTCCAGCCATCCCAGTCTCTGTGTAATATAAATTGTCTGCCATTCCCAGAGGTCTTCTTATCACTAAACACAGTCATATATCTGCTGTTTCCTGTGGGACATCTGGAAAGGGGTTACCCATCAGTTAAATGTGTTTTCATATAGGTTAAAGACTGAATATTCAGCTTGAAGCTGTATACCCACCCTGTCAACCTGGTGGTGACTTCAAGTCAGCTGAAGTTAGAGCTGTCCTCCAGCTGTCCAGGTTGGTGTGGCAGCAATCTGGGTTTGCCAGCACAGAGCTCACTGCCTGACCTAATTTGCCAGGCTTTTCAAGTGGGATTTTCTGCCGGTGCCAAATCCAAGCTGTTGCAGCCAGGCTGCTTTTAGTACCTAAGCTAATGTATTTAAAACTACATTATGCTGTGGTCAATGATGGAAGTACTCAGTCATGTCATGGTAAAAAGGATTAAACAGTAAAAAAGGTAGAGGTACTAAGAAAAGTGACTTTCCTTTTATCTTGTGATATTTTTGGAAGACTTGAGGTTTTTTGGGGGGTGCGGAATACTGATTTTCAACATTCTTAGTTGTAAATACTTAAACTGTTGCTTAGGTAAGGATGGAAGGGAGGAAACCCCTCAACTTGGGGCCAGGAGAGAGGGCAGTGTCTGCCAAATGGCCCAGCTCCTGCCCTATAACTCTACATACACACACACATACACATACACAGGTAGAGCTACAACCTCCCTAGTCCCTGGTACAATCCACCTTGAACCTACCCAGAGATGATATACAAGGCAAGATTTGTATGCTGAGCACAGACTCTGCTTTCTGAATTGGTTGGTGCAGCACAAATGACAGTTTTGAGCACCCATATTCTAAGGGGAGAATAATTCGCGTCCCTCCCTACCCCTCACTTTCTGGATTATGCTGATATTTTTTCAATCGTGTTTGCTTGTGTCTGTGTATCTATAAGTCATGTACAAGCTGCCAGTTACCTTTCAGAGCTACATGCAATGTGGCAGAGATTCATTGGCTGAATGAGTGCTGTCAGAGCAGACAAAATCAAACCTTTGTCTCCTGGCCTTCCGTAGCATCACCATGATGGATGAGAGACACGTCGTTCCTTCGCTTTGCAGGTTGATCTCTTCCATTTAACAGTGTTTGGATAATGCTTACTTTGTGCTCCAGGGGGATAGTTTTCTACCGTGTCCTTCAAGGTAGGGGCAAAAAAAAAAAAATATCCCCAAACAAACCCCACAAAAATAATCTAAAAAATTCCAACCTTCAATAGGGCTAACAATTTAAGAGAAGTTGAAGAGAGACCTCAAAAGGAATTTTCTCACTGCGCTTACTCCTGAGACCCTCTCCTGCCTTCACTGTCACCACCCACACAGAAAATCAAGTTTTGCAAGCCCAGAGATGCTACTACTTGAGAGCCCTGCTCTGTGCCACAAGCTCCCTTGAACATGCTCGCTCACTTCCTGATCTGAAGTGTACACCCTCCACAGAAAAGCCATTTTATTCCAAATGCCAGTACAGTTCTTTCTTCTCTTTCCTAAGAAGACAATCACCAAGCAGTAGTGACATGGCACTGCGTGAATATACAACATACTTTTGAGCTCAGAGCTCTGTTCTTGCCTTCTACTTCCATGTTTGGCAACTTTCAGAGAACGTCTGGTGGGAAAGGTCCATACTTAGCCAGTCAAGGTGTGATGTTGCAAGGCCCGCACAAGGTTGATAGGACGTGAAATCTCTCCTTGCCTGGTTCTGATGTCTAAACACAGGCATTTAACGTCGTCTAGCTCCCTCACATAACCCAGATGCCTTCCAGCTGCCCCTCTAGGAGGGCACAGCTTTTCCAGGGGTCCTATGTCATATCTGTCAGTCCTGTGTGAATACCTAGGACAGCTGAATAAGTCTAAAATACACTGCTGAATATTAAGTGCAATATCCTGAGGTGTATAAAATGGCACTAGCCAGCCTCATCAAGGCAACTGGATGTCACTGCAAGTGCCTTGCAAGTGATGATGCGGAAGCACAGACCACTCACCTGTGTCCCCCAGTAAAGGGCTGCTCTGAAAGTGCATGTGGTTTCTGGTCACCAAGTGCAGCACCATGGGGACAGTCCCTTTGTGTGATATTTCATGGCACTTCCTCATTAATTTCTATGTCGTTCTTTCAGCGCCCAGCACAGGAAGCAGAATAGCTCTGCTCGCTCTTTTCCCAGCTCACGGTCATCTGCCTTTCCCTAGCTTTTTTCTCCTTTGAACAAAAAAGTGCACTTGCAGTGATTTGTGCTTTAAGGCAAGTTGGGATGATTAGAGCCATATTTTCTAACTGACATTTACATTGTCCTTGTTAGTCATCATTTGTAATATGTTATTGTCTTTAAGTGATCATAATTATAAAAAATAACTGGTTAAGAGCTTTCAGGAGTTTGCCAACTCATTACCACTAATTAAGAACATTGTTTATTGTAAGCTCGACAGCTGGCACACACCTAAAGGAACATTCGTTTCGCAGTCTACTGCTGGTGTTGCTGTTGTTAAGTTGTGCACAGGAGACACCCATACTTTTTATTCCTCTTTTAAAGAAAGTTTGTTTCCAGGCTGAAAACTCACTTGTCACTGATTCAACAAATCAGGCAAGGGGAAGGGCAGGCAAACAGGAGGCAGAAAAGCAAGATAATGTTGCAGTTAATGCAGCATTCATGTAACATTTGCTTTTCCTTCTTTTCCAGCTATGATTTTTTCCCAGACTTTAACAGCTGCTGTTAAAGAAATTCAGATTCTCTTGCCTTAAACTGCTCTGTCTAAACTCAGGTAAATTAAGCGTTCATTTCCTCAGCTACTTTTCTGTTTGAGTGGGGAGCAGCTTTTCCAGAGTAGATGTAGCAGACATGATTTTTCCAAAGAAAAGTTCTCATTTCCTGGGGAAGAACAGTGTGGTTTGCACTCCCAGCTAATGCAGTCATTTGAAACTCTTGCTGAAGATTACTGCCTTCTGCATATCATGTGTGTGAGGAAGATTTAATTAACTGAAGTTCGTAAAGCACAAGGAGCTTATCAGATAAAGGATGCTATTTAATTGCAAAGCCATAATATATTATGATTTCTTGATGTTATTGTTTTAATACTGTAATTATTCTTATAATAGTTTGTGGTTCACTCCCTCTCTCCTGGCTGTTGGTGTGTTAAGGAAAGCTCCATTTACTGCTGTTTCTCCTTGATTTCTGCCTGTTGCTCATCTTCCCCCTACTAGTAACTTCATTTAGAAATGCAAGCAGATTCATAGAGGGGAAATCTGTCTGAACGAAATAGTTCAAAGTCCAAAAAAGAAAAAAAAAAAGAGGCAAAGTGGGGAAATTCAAATATTGTACGGATAGGTTGAAAGCAGAAACTTTGCACAATTTGCTTCGCCTGTACCGCTGCAGTTCAAGGGCTTGGATCAATAGAAAATCGTTCACTAGCTCCAGTAAGCTTTTGGTCAGGTCCTATGTGCAATTCAGTTGCCTAATGAGCTCTCAGGAAAGGCAGCAAGCCGTGCAGGCAGGATACAGGGACAGGCTCTTTTAGCTCTCTCAGATAAATACAATGAACAAAACCTTTGCAAGTTTGAAGAGCCAGTGGGTTCATATGAGGACATGTGCTGCACATCAAATGTATGGGCACCACATAGTCTAAAAGGACCTCTATTTTTAACATGGGCTTGAATTTTTGAGGAAAACAAGTCTCACAGTTAAACACCTAACAGACCTTGAGCCAGAGGTGGCTCAAACCCTTGCAGGAGAGGGCACCTTGTTTAAGTGCTTGTTTCTACTACCTTCCAGTAGGCAGCACAGGAAGAGCTGAGGTGCAAGAGCCATGCTCATGGCAGGATTTGTAGACCTCTTCACACTGCAAGTGAAAAGAAGTGAGAAAGAGCACCCCTTTAAAAGCTTTCCACCCATCTTGTCTCCTTGCAACAGATTGCATGGAGTCATACAGAGGAGAGGACCAAACACAATTACTTTTACCGCTTGGAAGAAGAGAAAAGACATGTCAGTACCATGGCACATTTTATCACCAGCCTGTCTCTAAGTCCTGTCAGAGCTCAGATACATAGTCATGTGTAGTAAGAGCCAAGGTAGGCTTGTGACCTCAAGTGCAGCTGAAAGCACACCACTGAGTAGAGACTCATGTGGCTACAAGCAACTTGCAAGGGCTTCACAAAGCTCTAAATGGACCACAGGACACTTCTGGAGTCATCCTGATTACAGAAAAACTAAATGCTAGATCACCTGTCAGAGCAGCAAGGGCAGCACCAAAGCTTTGCTGAGCTAGTGTGAGCCTAGATACAGCTGCAGTGCGAACAGAAGGTGTAAGGGGCAAACCCAATGACATGTGGCTGTCAGCAGGCAGAAGCTGGGGTCATCTTCATGGAAGGAATTTTTTCTCCAGTTTTTCTTTTGTCTCGTAAATTGCTCTCACCTTTAAATAACACAGTTCCTTTAAAGTTTTTATTTTATTGTCAGCCTAATCTGAAAGCTTTCTTGTGACCTAGGATTCACCCTGAATTGATAAGAAAAGTCAGAATCTGACACACAGTTACCTCCCCTTTCACTGCCGTACTCATAGAATGGTTTGGGCTTTGCTAACCAGGACAGTGGGGAAATAGGGCCCCAGCATGGCTGGTAACAAATGGTCAGTGGAGGGTTGACCTTGCCTTGGGCAAAATATAGTGTTGTCTCCACAATGCTCTTTTATAATCTCTGGAGCTGGAATAACCTTGTGAAACTGAATCTTTCTCCTTTGCCTCAGCCTTGGCCTTCTTTTGATGCCCAGTATCATGAATGTACTGGGCTTGGCCGGCATAAAGCTGATTTTTTTCATAGTAGCTTGTATGGTGCTGTGTTTTGGATGTGTGACCAAACCAGTGTTGATAACATAGGAATGGTTTTGTTATTGCTGACCAGCGCTTACACAGCATCAAGAGCTTTTCTGCTTCTTGCCCTTCCCTGCCAGTGAGTAGGCTGGGGGTACACAAGAAGTTGGGAAGGGACACAGCAGGGACAGTTGACCCCAACTGATCCGAGGGATATTCCATATCATATATTCCATAGCAATAAAAGTTGTGGGAGAGAAGGAGAATGAGGGTGACATTTGGAGTTACGGTGTTCGTCTTCCCAAGTAACCTTTACATGTGATGGAGCCCTGCTTTCCTGGAGATGGCTGAACACCTGCCTGATGGTGGGAAGTAGTGGCTAAATTCCATATTTTGCTTTGCTCGTGTGTGCAGCTTTTGCTTTAGCTATTAAACTGTCTTTATCTCAGCCCACGAGTTTTCTTACTTTTACCCTTCTGATTCTTTCCCCCATGCCAGCAGGGTGAGTGAGCAAGTGGCTGTGTGGGGCTGAGCTGCCTACCAGGGTTAAACCTCAACACTAGGGGGTTTTCTGTTGCCCAGTTCTTGTATGTGGATGTACCACCTCAGGGAAGTAAGCTCAGGAAAGTGAGCTCAGGGAAGTGCCAGTGCTGGTCAGGAGTTCAGAGTCCCTTAGCCAGTATGGCTGCCAGTTACTGGGTGATGAAATTGCACAGATCTTCGCTAGCATTTGTGTGCTCAGGAGTTCACATCACAGTCAGATATGAATGAACACAGCTGTTCAGATCACTGAAATATGAAATAGGCAAATCAGGCTTTGCACACAAAGCTAGACAGCGGGTGCTTACTTCCAGAGCGAGCCAGTCTTTGAGAGAGTATGAGGCTGCAGCTCTGTGCTCTGCCACCTAACGAGTACACACAGTGCTTTGTCTGGCTGCAAGGATCTGTGCAGGCTTCAATCAAACCTCTTGACAGTGTCTGACTAAAGCTGTGTGAGCTGCACTGGGAAGAGTGAGACAGACAGTTGATACCCAGTCCAGAGCTGGGAATAATAACAGTGCTCTCCCTGTCCCTTCTGGTGGTAAAACAGAGCTGTTACCTGCTGGCAGGATTTTGCTACTGATGAATGACAGCTCCTCTGGATAACTGTATCCGTGCCACAACGCCAGCCTCACTGGGGACTGCATGCAAAATATGTACATGTGCGTGCATTGAAATATAACATGTAGATTTGCACAGTTGTCTTGCCTCGTGTTGCTTCAGCCTACAGTCATGCAAAGATACAGATGGAGCTTCCCTGGACTTAGGAGGGTCTTTAAAGGTGAATTTCCTTCCTGAACTCCTGTCACCTCCTCCATCATCTTGTTCTTCTCAAGGGCACTTAGGAAAGAGTCTCTGGGTTGCCTGGCACAGCAGTGTCACCTGGGCTGTGATTGCAGAGCTGCCTACTTGTCAGAGGATGAGAAGACTTTGCTTGTGATTAGGTCTTTGTCTTGTCTACAGAAAAGCTGAGCTTTCAGGTCATGCATCAGTTTCTAATGCAACCAAGCCAGATGGGCTTCCTAGTTGTGCATATCCAGACTCTAAGAAAGACCAAAGACATAAGCAATAGTTTTAAGTGTGATATATGAAGTCATTCCTCCTTGCTAACCCCAACAACTCCCTTAAATCCTGGATATAACTGGAGCTTAAAGAACAGTTGGATGATGCTGATATACAATGGGAGAACCTGCCAGGTCAGGGGCTTCCCACTTTCTGCTCCTCCATGTCACATGTAGTGGCACAGGATGGAGATGTCAGGATGTCCTTAGCAAGCCAAATATCTGCACAGGCAGGTGAGCTCTGGTCCTGCCCGTAGACACCAGACCTGTGATCCCACCAGCCCCTGATCCGCTCAAAAGCCAGTTTTCATCCTTCTCATTCTTCTTGGTGCTCCCTTCTGCTGTGGTGGCCTGAAAGTGGCAACATCTGTGAGCTACAGGAACAACTGTGGTCAGGGATGCATCTGGTTCAAAGAAATTGAAAATTGTGTCCAGAAACTATTTTCTGGAAAAGCATTATGGGTTACAAAGTAAATAATCCACTTTCATTGCAATGGTAGTTTTAATAAGATAGCATTATGATGTCCTTATGTTCTAATGCTGCACATTTCACACACTTACACAAGAGATTAACTCCCCTTTCACCCCCCTCCTGTGCTTCAAAATGCAAGTGCTGGCAGAATGTGACCGACTGAAAAGTATGATGTTGTGCTCTTTAATATCCACAGAGCTCAAACTGGCACTGGAAAAACCTTTGCACAGCATCCAACTGATGTGCCTTGGAGCTGATTTGGAAGGGAGTCCTGTTAGATGGGAAAGAAGCCTAAATCCAAAGTGCTTTGAAATCAAAGAGGATCTTTGACTGGCTTTAATGGATTTTGAATCGAGCCTCTGCCCAGGCTGTGACTGCCAGAGAGAGACTGTCACCACTGCTAAGCCATGCTGCGGGGCGTTGCAAAGGTGGTCACACACCCCTAGAAATGGGACTGGGACAGTGGAATCATATCATGCCTTTTTGAGCCTAGGTAAGGCTTGGTGAGGGAGGGGAAAGATGGGGTTCTGGGGTTTATATTTAGGGAGAAATAGGGAGAATGGTCTTCCCTAGTTCACAGGGGGAAAACCAGGTCCAAGAAGGTGAGGTGCTCCGCTGGCATGGCACTGGAGACCTCCTGAGCTCCCATGGGGCTTCTGTACTAGGGTCAGCTAAAGTCAAGACCAAGCACTGAATGGGTCAAATCAAGGCACACGTGTTAGAAAAAGCCCAAAGCCTATGTACATGCTTGTATTCAGGTATCACCTAGCTTTAGAGGAATGTCTACCTGAAAATATGGTGGTGGAGTAAGCAAATGAACGGATATATTTTGGCTATGCCTTTGTAAATGCCTATAAGCCTGCACTTACCCTAATGCATGAATGGTGATCCCCTCCAATGGATCATGGCTGGGTACCTGAAACGGGAGAGATGTTCACTAAGGACTAGCTTATGTGCTGAATTTTTCCTTCTCCTGACCTCGGTGTATCATGTCCTCACACCTACAGTTTGTGACCGAGATATGAACTGCTCCCGAGTCCTTTTGCTGCTCCATGTCCATACAGCAATAGTTGGTGTGTCTTTCTCTCTGAGGGTACACAGGCAGGGTCAAATGTCCAGATAATGTAAAGCATAGTGACTGTGCTGGCTTTGTATATAAACATGCCTTGATTCATGCACCGTAACTTTTCAAAATGCAGAAATTTTCAAGATTTTCAGAATTTTCAGGATTTTTCAGGCTGGAACCTGAACACCTTCTCCCTTTCTTTAGCCTGATGACAAATGCTTATTTTTTTTTGCCTGTCTTCTTCCTCCCTTCCCCTTTCTTTGCCCAGCAGCAGAGGTAAGGAAGGTCCACGTCCCTGTATTGCACAGCCCCAGGCAGCACGGCTGGCCCCAGCAAGGAACTCCAACCACAGCTGGGAGCTTCTCCCAGCATCACACACATTCCATCAAGTACTTCGTCCGAATGAAAAGCTGAAGTGGCTTTTCTGTGCAGGGAAGATTGAAACCAGATCCTGTTATTAAATTTGCTAAATGGGAATGTAATGATTTATGAGGGACATAGTGAACCCTCAGAAAGAATTTGGCAATAATAACACTGGATGAATGGCAGCATGGAGCAGGCTTCAGAAGTAAATGGTCTGTTAAAAAAAACCCAAACAAAACACCAAAAAACTCAGTTAACAAAGCTACTAAATGTGAACGAGACAAAAACTTTAATTATTTCTAATGAGATCTGCAAAAGCAGACAAAGGACAGAAGTGAGACTCATCTGATATAACCAATAAGAAGCACAGACAATATCATTTTACAGTCACTCTTGAGAAGTTCAAAGCCATGCAACATATTTAACCACACACCAGTACTGCTGGCACATGTGTAACTAAATCTTAGGCATTGCTTTGGAAAAAAAAATAGTATTCAAATGTTTACATAACTTTTCATTCTTCTGGAACAAATGTGGCAAAATTCAAAGGGTACTGAAAGTTTTAGGTGAGCACTATACTGAACACTGCAGGGTCTTAATACTGTTAAAAAAGGCTGGCTTATTGATACAAATTTTAGCCAGTTTGGAAAAGCAATACTTCGACTAGAGTTTGTCTTGTAAGAAAAGGGGTGAGGATGTCTGTTCATGGGTTTGTATATGTTTAAAGCTTTTTAAAGAGGGGTATCTCTTCTCTTATTAAAAAAAAAAAAAAAGAATTTAAAGAAAACAGGAGGAGGACATTGTAGCTTTCCACGTTACTCTGCAGTGTGTCCATGCCACAGTGAGATCACAGCAGTGAATGCTACAGACCAAAGCAGAGCTAAATGAAATGAAAGACCAGAGTTGCAAGTGAGCTGCTTGTGTGAACCCTTCCAATCCCAATTCATCCCCTGATTTCCCTGGGACTACAGGTAGCTCACAGGGTCACACCAGTCACGTCCTCAGCCAGGAAAGGAAACTCAGACCCCGAGAAAAGGAGGAATAAAAGAAAGCAACAGTTCTGAGACAGTAACCATGTATTGCTCTCAGCTACAATAACACAGAGCAACATGTATAACAAAAGATCTCTCTCTGGGCTCTGTCTGACCTGGGGACAATTGCTGTGATTAGCCAGACTCACTCCTGGAAAACAGTGGTGGCCCGCCACAAATGGAAGGAAACAGTTCTATGGGTTTTATTGCTTTTCTGAGGAAGGCAGGATGCCTTTCCTTGCATTCCTTCGCTTCTGTGGCTTTTTCATCACTAGACTTTTAATATTGCAGCTACATCATTTTCCCCCCTGTTTTTCTTTCTTGTGTTGGTTGATTTTGTTTCTCCAGCCACTCCACACTGTGTAATAATGTGTGTAAAAGGGAATATTTACTTTTGCAATGCTACCTGCCCTGAGAGTGGTAAGGCATCATGCGTAACAGCTGTGGCCACTAATTCACTGCAACTGCGGTCTGTCTTCTCAGCATCAGCTACATTTCTTTTCCATATGCTAACTCCCTTTTAGCTTAATTTTCCCATTACCCAGCAGAAACATTGAGTAACTGTGTTGGGTTGTATTCAAATGCAAATTAATATCCCCTTCTGCCCATTAGCTCTGCTGTCTCTTGTCTAGCCAAAGCAACTGGAAACAAGCGAGGAGCTTGGTTCAGTGGTCGGACAGAGGGGCCCTGTCTGGGCTGGGATTGCTGTTCATCCCCAAGAGCAGACACGAAACAGCAGGCTGCAGAAAGGAGAGGTCCTTCATCAAGATGTTTCCTGTCAAATAACCCCTGAACTCCAACCATTCAGCATGCGCCATAGCTCTCTTGAACTTCAGTGTTTGACATATATAATTCACACAATGCTTATGCTGTGCTCTGGATTGGAAACATCCGGTGGATTGACATGGAGAAACCTTTAAACAAGGCGTGGGAGAAGGGGAGCCAAGAGGAAGAGATACGTCACTGAGGAAACCGTATGACTCAACTCTTAAAAATCGCTAATGAGCCAGGCTGTTAAGCTAAAGGAACCTTTAAGCAGAACAGCCTGGCACAAAGCAAGTTCCCCAAAAGAGAGGATACAGGCATGAATGCTGATGCTGATAGCATGAAGGGAGGGGAGAGGGTGGAGAGAAGAAAATACATAGAAGATAAACGTATTTTTTTTTCTCATTCTAGGGAAAAGGTGGTGTCTCTTTCTTTCTCATCTATTTCTTTTTCAGGATCACTTGGGACTAGAAATACTAGCACCATATTGGGAGGAAAAAAGGGTGTAATTCCTTTGTACCCCCACCCAGAAAATTAAGCTCCACCCATGTGAGTCACCAGCCCCAAAAATGTTTATGCATTTCTTCATGCCTGTGCAACTTTGAGCTTCATTTGAATTCGTTTTCCGCTCTGATGCTTAATCTTCAGTCACCTGCTGGTCTCACTTTTGCCTTTCTAGCACAAGCATGGGCAGTGTGTGCAAATAGCATTACTCCATGCTAGGCAAATGTCCTGTTTTGAAAAGAACATCATTGCACTTCTTTACGAAAGATTTTATAATTTTCCATTTTTTCTGCCTGCCATTTGGAAAAACTTTTAGTTTAAGTTGATTGCTTCCCTTTGAAAATCCCAGAAGCAAAATGGATACAAGAACAGGAATAGCATCCATCACTTAGAGGGTTTCAATGTATGATGAGAAAATCTATGATGCTTGAACCCATGCTGAGACTAGTTCAAGCTCAGTTGTTAGAAGGCATGCTGGTGTGGACAGAGTGCATTGGTTAAAAAAGGGTAGGCACCACTTTTCCAACGACAGTTCCAGCCGGCTAAGTTAGTAACAACAGTCATTTAGTCAAGAGGAATGAAAGACAGCACACCTCCTCTCAGAGGAATCCCTGCAACACTGATCAGAAATCTCAGATTTCTGCAAAACACTTGCAAAAAGTTATGCGCAAAATGTCTTGTACACCAAACCGGAATGGGTAAAGGCATGTACCTAGCATGTGAATATAATGAATAAATAAGAGATAATTGTAATCGGTTCACAAAGTGGAGGGGGGGAAATAGTCCTGGAATAAATTACTTGCCATAAAAAAATTCACTGCTCCTTGGAAAACCCAAATATTTCAGTTCATGATAGGTAAAAAGACAGTTGTTTAAATTTTCCATTTCTGAGTTGTTCAGAGCTTTACTTATGTTTATATACAAGATCATTTCATGCCTACGAATTCTGTTCTTCCAGTGCAGAATAATGAATGTGTCAGCCCAGATAACCACTGAAATTCAGCCATCTGCAAGATGTTGCCATGGAAAAAGCCTATGCATAGGGGGGGTTGGATGTGGAGATTGTTCTGGAGATTGTACTTTTTGTACAGGACTTTGGTTTTTTGGTCCCCTTTGGAGAGAATAAATTCCACGGCAGATCAGTGTTGTTGTTTAACCTCAGACATTCAAAAAAGCAAAGGCAACGCTCCTTCAATACAAATGTGTGATACCAGGGAAGGATGTTTTGTTACAAGGTGATGAAAAACATTTTCTGGACAAGGATACGAGAAGCTAATCCAACAGCAACTGCAAGAAATCAGACAAATGTTACAGGAAACAGATCAACTTTCATAGCTGACCTACCCACAAAGGACAAATACAAATTAAAGGCAGGCAAAACAGCCATTGTCCTACTGGCTTTTCTTATCTTTTAAGAGAGGCAGCAACTGGGTTCCCAGCTTTGAAGTCAATCAAATGATGAGCCTGCTAAAACTGATTAGCACATGCCTGCATGCTGGGGCATCGATGAGAAGAGAGCTGGGAACGCAGCACTCTGAAGTGGAAATGGCTGGAAAACTCTGAGGCTGTGGGATCACAGAGGGACATGTAGATCCCCTCTGTCAGCTACAGCAATGACGGTGAGCAAAACACAGGAATGGTGTTTCATGCTGCTGAATGTGCATATTTTATTGTTCTTGCTTTTGCATCTGCAGCATTCTCCATTCTGCAGCTCCAAGCGCTCAGTGCATCCTGAACCTCTGAAGTCCCTCTGGTCCAGAGCCTTGTTTCTGACAGAGCCTGGCATCAAATGTGTCAGATGAAGTGCAAAAAATCTCATAATGAATGATAATGGAATAACAGGCCGGAGGGAAATTTTCCCCCCAATAGCTAGTGATTGGTTCAATAAAAGCAGAGCACAAAACAACAAAAACAGAGAGAAAATTGGTGGCAGGGTTAGCCCTGTTATTACCGCAGAGATCCAGTTACCAAGAGCCAGAGAGCAGCAGCGATAACAGGGTGCTAGTCTCCCGCTGCAGGATACGAATAACTCCCATTTAAATCAATGACATTTATTCATGTCCTGTGGCAACAAAATGGAGTCTCCTATCTACTTTTCTCAGTGGTGCTGTTGCAGCGAGATCAGTGAGGGTGAAGCATGTGTGTGTGTGTGTGTGTAATTTGTGCTCTCTGTTCGAGAACACTTAACTGTCATGACAAACCGCAGAAACATTGCTACCATATAAAAGAGTCTGGAGGTCCCTGTTAGAGGTACAGAGAGCCTCCAGGTTGTGTACAAGCGTTGGGAGCGTTTGCTTAATGCCTTTCCCATTTCATCTCTTGCTGGCAGATCACTTTATTCAAGGAAGCACTCTCAAGTGCTCTTCCCTTGGTCTCCCTTGCATTTTGGGGTAGAAAATGCCTATTCATTCCTGTTTCCTCTCTTGCCCTACATACCCAGATACCAGCACCATATTAGGATGTGGGGAGTGTCAGGTATGGAGCCAGAGTTGAGGCTAAGGAAATCTTGTGTTGCCTCTGAAAAGGCTGAGAGCTTCACTCTAGGGCTAAGGGACAGGTCTCGATGGGTTTGCTCACATCTGGGAAGTGGATTTTCTTGGGCTTAACCTAGGGAAATGATAGTTGGGGGCACATGCTGGAGGTCAGGATCTGAAGTTAAAGCCTTCTTGGCAATGGGGGAGAAAAAAGGGCTTGAATACGGAGTAGCACACGTATCAGGGATAGTCTGTTGTAGAAATAAAACAGTGTAAATGATTGCTCAGGTAGTTCTTGGGAGAGGCTGCCATTGGGTTTTGAACAGTTAGCGGGGTTCAGCTAAAATCAGATCAAGATTTGACTAAAAACTTCAAATTAGGGAGGATAAGATGTATTAGGCAAAAAAACCTTTTTTTTTTCTGTAGCAGAAAAGCCCCCTAAATTTTTCTGCCTGCACCGGCAAACCACTGCTGGTGGTTTTTTTGTTCTGGTCAGTGAAGAATGTGTTCCACTGGAGATACAGTTTATACCAGTTACTAGTTAATTTGTCAAGACCAGAGAGGCTTAGGCTGAACAAGATCAAGACTCTCATTCCAGAAGAGCTGTATTCATACATGGTTGTACTTATTCTGTTTGAAATAAATATTTAAAGGAAGAGAGCTGCTACAGCATAACCAGCCTAACTCCTAAGCAGATATGCTCTGAGATATAGAAAGTGGAATTTTTCTTCTCACAGTGGATCAGAAAGGCTTCCCCCCCCCTCCTTTTTCCTTATCTCTGAAAATCCCATTAAATTACCAGATAGGAGCTGTGTGAGAACTGCTACATTCCAAGGGGATTAGATAATGGGGAGGGAGGAAGGGAAGAAGTTGCTGAAGGGTCTTGGCAAAACTCAAGAGCCTTCTCCCCACACCTTTTCCCCAGTTTCTCATCTGCCTTGCTCTTCCCTGGTACTGAATTGCATCAGAAATAATAAAAGTCTTGAATTCAAGCAGACACAGTTGCAGACACTTGCTGCAAATCCCTGTATGGCCACATCTGTTGCAGAATTCATAGCAGTGGCTTGAATCTATTTAGTCAACGTCATCTGGAGACTTTCAGGTAGAGCAAAAAATCTCTGTATAGAGACCCTCAAACTACTATAGCACTTTTTTATTAATTTAGCTTCACTGCACTGAAAAAAGTAAAATAAAACCCCCAACACTCTGAAAAATAAAATGTGGACTCAGACACTCTGAAACTGTAACAGTTTAGCTGGAAGTATGAATTTAAACCAATAGAAAACCTCCTGTAAATATTATTATTTCAATTTAGATTGTCATCTAGAACACTGACTGATGGAGGACATTTCATTGGAAAAACCCTGCTTCTCTCACATAAAATGTGACTCTGAACAGAATTAAATTTTTCATAATCTAGAAAATATTAAACTGCATGAAAATTATCTCTTCAGTTAAGAGAGTTTTGGCTGATGGGGTTGCCTATGAATAATTTCCTTTAGAGTCTTGTGCTTTGTCTTGGGGCAATTCTGTTATTGTAATCCCCAGATTAACGATTAGTTTACTGCAGTTTAGCTTAAAAGGAAAGAACAGTGTCCCCATGGCAGTCTGCTTGGTTTTAAGTGGTGCCCCTGGGTATCTGGGTACCACACAGGGCTTTACCCACATTAAAATGGAAGATCTGACTGCAGTGATGTGAGCACAGCAGACAGGAGTGAATACCTCTCTGATCTGAAAGGAGGTCAGTATAACTTTGTCACAGGAGTGCCTGCATGACCAGCTGGTGTTAACATCCTCACCATCCACTGAATCTGCAGCTAACCAAGGCGGAGTGGGAAAAACCTCAGTGTGGCTGGGCACCTGGAGGCACCTTGGATGTCAGAGTGATTATTGCAACCTGGTCTAGCTGGATGTGTGCTAGCCTGGCTATGCATCCCTCCTACTCTCAAATCTCCTGGTAGGTAGAGACGATCCTTGCGTTGGACTAGGGACTTCCTTTACTGATTTTCCATGAGCAACACCTAGTTAAATCCACCTTGACTGGAAAAATTTTGAAAGAACTTTTGGAAGTACAAATGAGGATGACTAGGCTTCTACCAAAAAGAAATCCCAGGAGGTCTACTTTAAACTTCACTAAATGAATCATGACTCTAAGGACAAATTTACCTTGTAATCCAGGGGCGTGACTGGTTCTGAAATCTGACAGATGCAGAATCCTTACTTTCACAAACTGTGATAATAATACTAAGTTTGATAAAGGAGCTACTTTTTCCAAACATCTAGTTACCCCAGAAACAGGTAGAATTTGTCCTTTGTTTCTTGTAGAGCTTTGCAAAGTTACTGGACAATTTTTGATAGTTTAGTTTGGGGGGGAGAGGTTGTTGCTTTTTCTTCAAAACACCTGTGTAGTTATTTCCAGAAGAAAGAAGGGAGTGTTCAATCAGCCAAAAGTGTAGCCAGGGTAAAAGATACACTAGTATGATATATCTTATGAGTCTCTCCATACATTCCTGTTCAAGCAATTCATCACTAGACTGAAGGGAAAGACAAGTGGTCAGCTGGTGGCTGTAAATCTGTCCATTTGTGTCCATTGTGTCGGATGCATTTGCAGAAAGCCCAGGAGCAAACTCTATCTTGTTTTAAATAGTAGCTGACTGTTATTCATGTGTGCCTTATTAATCACAGAGTCTTAATGAATCCATGCTATAGATGGAAATAAAGAAAAGACCAGGCACTGTTGGGACTGTTGTTTATGCAGACAAGCAAGTGGAGTATTGGGCATTTTTATTCTAAAGAGCACGGAGTACCAAAAAAGTCAAATTCATTTTATTTCTACCTTTAAAGGTCAGTGCCTCATTCTTGTCTGAATGCTCCCAAGCAATTTTCCTCTCTGAAGGTAAATGAGCAGCATCTTGACAAGACCTGGGGCTATATCTCGCCTATCTTCAGCCACTGTAAAGCAGGCATCTCATCTAAACCAATCACCTCACTTTGTTCTGTAATTAGCAAGAGAAGCAATTCGGCAAAGTTGCCCCCCGTGGTTCCTTTTCTCTGTGTTGACGTGGAGGGAACCCATATTATGAATATAAACAACCTGCCTAACTTTTAGGTGCTCGATGCTGCCCAGCACCTGCTTTGTTGATTTTCAGCTACACCAAACCCACTTTTCTGGCCCTTGGGGAGCCTTTGCATAACCAGCACCTGCCTCACTGCAGCTGTGGCAGCTGGAAAGAGGGGCTGTAATTAGGGCACTGTCACTCTAACTGAACGTGCACAGAGCAGGCAGAGGATGAAGTCCCTCAGTGCACTTGCATCCTACTTAACTCTCATCTGAGACACTTGATCTTCCCTGCCTTCCTTTCCACTGAGAACTAAGCAGTTTACAAACAGAGGTTCCTCCTGAATAGTCCACATCACAGTGAGATGCCAAGCCAAGATGCCAATGAGAAACCTTTCTGGGAAGCATGATGTCACATGTACCACTCACTCCCTCTTGTTCTGCAAGATATCTCCATCTCTTCATGCTTCTGCAAGGCTCTGGGATGTTCAAGGGACAGAAGAAATACATAAAGTTACCTCTGGCAACTTGTCCAGTTACAAGCTTGGGCAATTTCCATAATATGCATAGTACCGTTCAAGTATTTATTATTTATATTCTGCCTCTTAGACTTATCAAAATATGTCCCCTCTTCCAGAACTCATAAGAAGAAGGTGTTGTCATGAAACTGCCTTGTGTGAGTTCTTTAGAATCCGCCTGGGAGAACAAAGAAGGACAAGGGAGGTTTACGCCTCTGTGCTCTTCATATAGCAGGACAGGGTCAGGAGGGGTGAAGAGGAAATGCTGTACACCATTACTCATCTCAGGGTACATTACTGCTGCTCATTTATTTGCTGGACAAGTTTGTCTTCTGCACTCTTGCCTTTGCCACCTTGCAAAATTTAGTCTGTGATGCAGTCAGATTCAAGATCCATCCTGTATCCCATCATCACTCACTTTACTCAGCACAAAACGGTGGTTTCCCACCATATTTACTTGTTTTTCACATGCCCAGCCCTGAACCTTCCCTCATGCTGCCAATTCTGCACACACTTGTTGCTTCCTTGTCCTGTCATTAATCCTTCATAATTTTTATTCACACACTCCTGCCCACTTACTGCTTCCACCTGGGCCACAACCATGGCCTGACTAGTCAATTCCCATCGTGCCCTACACTTCCCAAAGAAACATGAAGCCCAAGTTAAAAGTGCCTTCTTTCTCTATCCATTTATGATTTGCACATTGAAACACACAATTTGGTTTTCAAATTGCTGACAACTAGTGACCGCTTTTACTACATTTTGCATTTCAGAGTTTAACAAATACCACAGATGAAAACCTGCATGTCCAATTTGAGTAAATGGGGAATACTGATGCAGTTGCCCTGTGTCTTTATGAACTCCATTAAGTGCCAGATGACCAGTCACTCTAATTGCTACATGGGTTTGGGAGCATTTGATTTCTGAAGAGCGATTATGCCTGAAACAGACTGTGCGCAAAGAAAAATGATCTGCATGAAAATTCACTTAATCATAAACAGCCGCAGCAGAAACGGAACCTGACAGCCCAGCTGCCCCATAGGACTTCCGCATACATCACTGAGCAGAAGAAATGGTGCTAAGAATCAAGCTCGTAAAGTCCACCGACAGGCACCAAAATAAACTCTGATTTTCAGAAACAGTTGGTTCCCAAGTAGCTTTCATAGATGCAAGGGGAAGTACTGGGCATACAGGGCATTTGGTAGAGTCAACATTTGCAACCGTTTACAATCATCCAGAATCAGAGGTCTGATGTACATGAAGGTATATATGTGTGTTGCAAGTTCCTCTTGTAGAGAATGGGACTCTACTAAACAACACCATACATCTTCTACCATGTGTTAGGGGTTTACACCTTTGTCTTGTTAATTCCTTTATGCTGGGATTGAAGTGGCTAGGTATTGAGTTCCTTGTCCTTTCCCTAAGGAAGAAGACGCCAGATACTGTGAAGACATGGCACCACATCATGCACAGGCAGTGGCAGATTAAGGGAGGCATTTTCTTCTACTACAAGATCTGTGATGCAAAATGTAGTTGCACATCATAAGGCAACTACACATAACAGGGTAGCACAGCCGTGCCTAAAAGTACAGCAGATACAATGAAAGGATCCTGATCACCATGATTCATCAATTTCCAGACCAAAACTCCCCACAAGTGTGGTAATAAGTATGGAGAGTCTACAAGAATGATCATGCAGAATAAAGGAAAGAAATTAGAGCTAAGGCTTTATCATCTCTACCAAAGAAAAAATTGCCAAGAAATAAGATAGGAATAACGTCCAAGCTACTGGCGTGATAAATACTGTGGATGCAGATGCAGCAAAGCTATTGGGAGATACTGTTTTATTTGGAACCAATTAGCAAAAGGAATAGATGTTTGTGTTAAAGAGCAAAGACAGAGAAGTAGATATGGATCTGTTAGCAGAACTTCTGATTCTAGCAGATCAGAGCAGGTCTAAATGCCAGAAAAATGCTAGCAAATAGTAAGTACAATAGGCATCTGTGAGGAAGGTATCAACACAAGGACAGCTGTTGTGCAGAATAAGAATACAAGTACCAAACTAAAGCAATGGAACACACATGACAAGCAAATTGACTGAGGATGGTCCAGTGAGTACATTAACAATGGCACCATGAAAGGCAGAAAAGAGATTCCAGGCACCTGTGCAGAGCTATGGAGGCTGTGGGAATATCGGGTGCAGTATAGTTCTCAGCAGGACTGGTTATCCTCAGTGGAGAACTGCACTAGCATAGTTTAAGCAGTTTTGGGACCCAGTCTGATCTGTTCAGAGCTGAATGAATCCTCACCACATGGAACAATGCAGCATCAAGGAAACTTCTTTTATATCCCAGCACCCAAGTACTGCGAGAAGGAAAACCAGAGGATCCTATAGACTGGTTGTAAAGATAGGGAGATTTATAGAGAACAGGAAAAGATCAGTGGCATGATTATAGGATGTCCTAATGGTCTCAGTGAACAGATGCTGCTGAAGGATGCCAGCCCTTCTCTTGGTACATGAGCATCCAAACCAGCCTGATCTCAGTTAGACTACAGATCAGTCATAATAAAGAGCAAAATTCTGTTGGAGACACACAGCCAAGGCCTGAGGATCACAGCTAAAATCCAAAGGGAAAATGGAGACTGTCAAAAAAAAAAAGCCTAGGAAACAAGACATGTTGTAGCTTGTCATTTATACTAGTTGACATGCAGATTTATTAACTACTATGGGACACCAGGTAGCATGACACCAGAAATATTCTGTCAGAATGGTCTCTGTCTATAAACACATTTTTCAAAGCAATGGGCATCTACGGGACAAATCTGAGTTAGAAACAGTGCATTCTGAGCCTGGTGACATGGCTGGATCCATTTGATATGCTGGTGTCAATGGAAAAGGATCTGTCAGGACCACAAAGGTAAGGTAGCACTGCAGCATAAGAAACAACTTTGCAGGTAAGCAAATCTGAATTGGCTTAAAGCTGCTGTAGACAGCAGTGTAAACACAGTTCGTAAAATTTACCAGGATCTAAGAACACACCCAGTCTCGTCAGCATGCTCTTCTGGATGTCAGTGTTTCACAGGTATATGCCCAATGGGGCAGGTGCTACTAGATACATATGACAAGGAGGGTAAGGCCTTGTGTCACTTTGTGATCAAATCAACAGTTGTGTCTTCTGGATCTCCCAAACACAAAGATTATAACTGATGACCTTTGTATTACCAGGGAAGCAGAGTCCAGATGAGAATCTTGGCCTGTAAAACCACCTTGCAGAAGATCCTGAAAAGACTCTATAAACACTTTAAGGTGGCATAAAGATAAGAGGTTTTAAAACTGCAAGGTCCTACTGGACTTTTCAGGCTCTATTACTAAATTCAGTGGTATCAGGGAACGTTCTTGAACACTGGGACATATTTGTCTATGTTGTTAAATTGACAGACTGGTGTCTGACATGGTTTTGGCCCAAGCAGCCTGGTATCCTACTGAATAACTTCCAGGCACAGTTTGGAAGTTAGCACTGGCCAGGACTGTCCCTAGTAGACAGTTTGGATGTGGCCACCCCATTTCAAGGCTAGGAGAGTTCAGTGGTACAGGCATGGGTTTTTCTCTGTCTGCTGGTCTCCATGCCAGGAACTTTTTCTGGACATGTTACACTGCCACAGATGTAACTTTGAGACTCTCCAGGCAATCCAACAAAGAGGGAGTGTTACAGGCAGTAAAACCACTCCAAACAGAGCCAACAAGTTGCCATGCAACAGAATGAAGATAGCAACAAGGTTAAATCAAGTTCATAATCAACATACTGAAAACAAGACGTAGGGGAACTGGTTTGAAAACAAACTCATTTGGAAGGATATGACTTCAAAACATTAAAAAAGGGTAGTGGCTAAAGCCATCTCTGTAGGTTCAGGAGAGTACTAATAACCACTTGCTTTAGTGGCAATTGATCCTGTAAAGTACACTCAAGCTACAGTTGTTCAAAACAGTGGTTTAACCATTCTTGTGTGACTTAGAAGGAGGAACATATCTTTCAGGAAGGAATTCTTTGGAGGTTTACCGGGGAATCACTCTCTCTCTACATGGCTACATGCAGTTGCAGGATTTCTGCAGAAATAATAAATGTCTATTTTGTATTGCAAAAGTCTCATGATGTTATTAAGCACTGAGAGCATGAAATGTCTCTATATCTTTGACTTGCACACTTCCTTCTGCTTTGTGCAGCCCGACACGTCTCCTGCAAGAAGTCTTGACTCAGGCAAATAAGGAAAGATAACAACAGAAACTGTTTAGGAAATCAGTTGTAAAGCAGTGATCATGCTGGTCCTCAACCTGCTCCAGATGACTTAAACCTTTTCTGTCTATTTCAAAGGAAAAGCAAGAGCTGTAAGTAGGGAAGCAGCAAAGTAGGGAGAAAAAGTAAGGGAGGTGGATCATGTCACGAATCTCTCATGTCTGTATAAAGTCAGTTTATGATGGAGAGATGAGTGAGATTTCATTGTGTAGAAGAAAGCTGGGAATCTTCTGATAAAACGTCTGACTGAAAAAGAAACATTAGTGTGAAGGGAATACAAACGAAAGGGCAAACAAATATCTGCTTTTTGTCCTGGGATATTTGAATTGTGTCAGGCTTCAGCTAAGATCCTTAATACACTTTGGAAGAAGGCAACCCGTGTCCTAACCTCTTAATCTTGCAAGTTGTGCATGCCAGACCATACTTAAACTGTTTCCTGCTCTGTGGCACCACCTCCTGGCGCAGAACGACAGCACAAATCCGAAAAGAATACGAAAAACAAACTTTCTGTCAGGTTGTTTTGTTTTATCTAAGTTATTGTTAGAACTGCTTGTATGAGGGAAGCAGAGGATGATACCATATTTTGATGCAGAGGTCTAAATACATATAATTGCAAGTAATTGCATCATTAGCACTACAGAATTTAATCATGAGTAAAAATAATGGTGTACTAACACACCTTTACACCCTGTTGTATCAGTAATCAGGTGATCATTGGTAGCATGTGCATTCCATGCTCACCCACCCAAAGTTTCCTGTGTCTTTCAAACTTCCTGTATAAACATAGAGAAAGCAAGGAACTGCTCAAGGGAAGAAATCACAAAATTCTTTTGTGTCGTGTAGCAACAGGAGGCCTTGAAGCCTTGAAGTAAGATCTCATCTGCACAGGCTGTTCTGCCACTTCTGAAGCCAGCAGAAAGCCATGCTGTCGCACTGCGGGAAAGATTTCAGTTTTACGATGTCTGAGTCACCACTGGATGCTCAAGGTGAACCGCACTAGCAAACATGGCTCACAACAAGCCATTAGGCAGGAGAAGACTATTTAGAATGAAAGCCTGGAGGCATTTTTCAGAGTCGGTCCTTGGTTTCTGCCCATCATTCTCACTTCTCCCCAGAGGGGAGCTTTGCCTTCCTTCCATGATGAGATAAGGGATGATGTGTGAACTTACAATGAGGAAGGTGGGCACATTTCTACAAATAAAAAAGTTTTTGCTATTTTTGCATCCTGTTGCTTTTTAATATGCCTCCACCTTTAGTCTGTAAATGGATGAAAAATCAGCATTTGTGCTTCCAGCAGCAATGTCTATTTTCTAGGCATAGACTGATCGGCTCCAGTGTTACCCTCATTTCCATATTCAAAAATATGTCACAGTAGACAAGCTAATCGTTTTGGTTAGAAAAGCCACCTGAATATATTTGGTACATCTTTATTAAAGATTTAGATGTGAGTTGGCAACAGCCTCTTCTCACAAAAGCAGAAAGAACTCATTTAGGAAGAACTAAGAACAGTAAACAGTAAATGGGTGGAAGGCAGAATTATATTCTATTTAAATAAGACATTCCTGCATTTAGGAGGACTAATCAAACAGGTAAGTGTAAATAAAATTTGCAGCTGATTTTTCAAGATGGTATTTTAAAAAAAATTGCTTAAATGAGCACAAAAGAGGAGGGGAAAATGTTGCTGATCCTGTCACTTTCTAAGCACAGTTATGGATCTGGAACAACAGAATAGAGATCTACAAAACTGTTACTTGACATCTTTATTCCATGTACTTGAGAAAAGGAAACATACCCATGAACACAATGGAAAAGGAGGTGCTGTGGGGAAAAGATTCCTGTTTAGCTAGATCTGCATTTTCATCTTACTACAAAACAGAAAATCTGAGAAGATTGCATTTCTTGATGTTGCTTACCTTGACTACAGGAAATTTAGGCTCAATTCTTCATCTTGTCCCCCCCATGACTGTGGTTTTGTGTAAAACATTAAAACCCTATCTACCTGATCTGTAAGAGGAAAATAATAGTTCTTCCTGTGGGTGTGACAGTAAAAAAAACATTGGGAGTTGCTGCCAATACCTTTTGTACATAGCTGTGAGGACTGTTTGCTAGATCTCTATCTGAACATTTTGACTGAATGAACTTTGCTTGTTGCAGTTGCAGTGATCTTGTAGTCTAACTGTACTGTTTTACAGTAAAGTGTTTCTTGTTTAATAAGGAATAAAAAGCCCACACTCAAGAATATTGTAGAGCCAGCATATGAAGTGCAACTTTGTTGCAGTTATCAGAATCTAATTACCCGGGGGAAGGGATGTGAAGTCGAACTAACCTTCTGATTTCAGAACATCTCAGAAATTTACTTTTCAAGATACTAAGGAATCTGAAATCCAGTTGCTAACTTGATCAGTGTTTCTGTATTGTTAACAGGACCAATTTTATGATGGCTTGCTTCTTGCAGGACTTCAGATAAACTTGGCAATGAACAAAACAGATTTTGGAGCATTAAAATGTCAGGCAGCTTATTCAGCAAGCATTTATATCTTCTGTTCTAGTAACAGGAAAGGTGCCTTTGTCTTTGAGAGGATAAAATTAGGCGCTAACTTTATACATTCACTGAAAAGTCCTGCAATAGCACATGCCAAAACTCTTTGAAGTAGAGTAGCAATAGCAATACAGCAGAAAAAGAGAGGATATGATCAAGATGTGTTTTTGACAAAAGCATTTAGTAAGAGATACCGCCAAAGCCAAGAATGTGGAGCTTTAGGAGTCTGGGTCTTTTTTCCGGCCATGGCAGGAAGGAACTAAACCACTGAGGGCCTCGTGGAAAAACACCTGTTTCAGGCAGCACCATTGGGTCTCAAAAGCATTTAAGAATTCACTAACCTTTTTTTCTTTCCCTTCTGTAGTACAAACCCACGCTTTTTCTCAATGGTGACTCAGTTTTTAAGCACAATTCATCTTCTTTTAGGCTAAAGGAAAATTTATTGTGCATTGTTTAGTATTTCCCTCCCACTACCTTCTTCTCCCCTATTTACCTCCGTTACTTCCTTTGTTCCCAATACAGAAATAATGTTACACAGGTGTAAGAGGATTTCTGGACTTAATTCAAGCTGTGTTTTCATATCACATTCACTGATGTAGTGCTTTAATGTTTAAGCGTTTTGCTCAGGACATTTGCATAGATACTGAAAAAGCTTAATTCTTTCTCATTTTGGTTTAAAAGCAAGGCACCCAGTAACGTAGATAACACACTGAAGAAGGAGGTCACCCCAAATAAATAGAGACCTCCCTAAAAGAGTAGTAATAATAATGACCTACTTTTAACAGCAGTCTGAGTCTGATCTCAAGCAGATGGAAACATCTGTTCTCCTGTGTTCTTCCTCTTATGAGCAGCAGCACTGAGAGCAAAACCAAATTGCACATGTTAGAAGTTCAGTCTTCCCTCCAGGTTCCCCATGCACTCTAAGTTTTCATTTTTGCTAGTAAATAGTGCAAAAAAGATTGAAGCAAGAGACATGGTAAGTCTCCTGTCGGAGCAGCTGGAGTTTCTGACTTTCCAAAAGAGGTTGGCTGCATTCAACCTGTTTTTTGGGAACAGTCCCGGCTTCTGCTGTCGCCCAAGATGTGTCCAGGTCTTGCGTGGGAGAGGGATGGAAGCTGTGCCAGGGAGCAACCTAGCAATTACCCCATCCAACCCAGACTTTCAGCTGTGTGCCCTATTTAGTTTAACAGTGTAAGTGTAGCTGAAGTTTCCAGAAGGAAACTTCAGGCCAATGTGATGTCTTCAGACATATGAAAACTGGAATTACATAATGTATCTTATAATTTCACCAACTTGAAAATAAGGTTTTTATCCCACATGGCACTGGAGGCACAGTCCTCTGTCAGAAGAACAAGGACTGAGACAGGGACTGTGGGTATTTTTTGTGTGAATGCAAAGGAGATTGTAGTACGTAGTGACTAATGAGGGTTGTGACCTGGCACAGTAGCCTGGCTGTGGGACCTCTCTAAGTTTCTAATTGCACACTGGAATCACTGCGAAGTCAAAGATCTTGTGAACTTTGCTCCATCTCTGCCTAGCTTTCCCATTGCTTATGTGCAGAACACCTTAAACAACAGAGATTTGCAGCTACCCACCTCCCAGAGGCATTTCCACCCGTGTGACGACCACACTTCCAGCCAGCATAGTGGCATTTGGACAAGAGGCCTGCTCTACTTCCTCACCTCCAGATAGAAAGATTCAGGCAGGCTCAAACACCAGATGCCATTGCACCAAGGCTCGTTGGTTCTTGTGGAAGGCTGATCCCACTTTGCATGTTGAAGTATGGATGGGCAGATTGATCAGGAGAAAAAATAAGGAAAGGAAGTTTGGGTAGGGAGAAGAGGTGAGAATCAGTTTGGGACTGGTGAGGAACAGAAGTCAGTGTTGGGCTCAGCTTTGGGATACAGTAGTTTTATTCATCCTTGTAATGGAGGTGTTCAGCCCATTAAGATGAGTGGCATTAAGAGCCATTGCTTTTCATAAATTAGAGGGAGAAGAAAGTTCTGCGAGAAACTGATCCCTGTCTCACACAGGCATTAACAACAGATAAAAATGTGGTGGGCAACTATCAGGCAGTGCCTTTCAGGGTGTTTCACATACCAGAATAAACAAATTCTCAATGAATGATGTCCCATTTTCCAGTTCCAATCCCAAAGCCTTTTCATAGCAGTGACATTACTTGGTTTCCTAAAATAATACCGAGGGGAAAGATGATGGAATGGGATGGGTGCAGCTTACCCTGCTATGTTACCACAGAAACTTAGCAGTGAATTTTATTTATGCACTTCTGCTAGCCTTCAACTCTCCTCTGGACATCTATAAATTTCATCATGATTGAAAACACACCAAATAAACACCCAGGCACATTAACTGACTTTACTTCCTTTGAAGAATCCCAAGCAGGCATAGGAATAAAAGCATTAGCAGGAGGTTCTGTAGGAAGACAGATGCAGGTACAACTGAAAGCTCCTAATGTGTCCAAAACTACTTTCCTCTTGGCCTGACTGTAGAAGAAATTAGGTAGTACCTGGAAAAGCTGTGCAGTTCCACAACATGGGACCCAAACTATTTGTTAGGAAGATTCTCCAGCCTAAAATACATTAAACTGCTCACATGCTGGGCAATTAATATCAGAAGTACTCTGAGATGAGTTTTATGAGATCAGTTCTGTTGCACTGAGACAGCCGATCAGTTAGACAAGACATGAAGCAGACCTTGGGAACAGAAGACCTTTTTGGCTCTGAGTGATTTAAGAGAGAACACATGGTTGGTACAAGCAGGAAAATATCTGGAGTGGAAAGCATGGGTCAATCAAATGCCTCCTGAAACATAAAACTCTCTGAAAATGTAGAGTACAACCGGAAAAAATGTGAGCAGGTAGTCATTCTGTCTGCATGAGCAATATGGTTCTGTCAATGGGACATGATCTGAATGTGACCCAGCTGTCAGGTTCTCTTGATCACAAAACTGTTGGGTTCCTTCAGAGGAAAAAGAGAAAAAGTAAACAGCAACACAAGCATCTCTCCAGGACCCAAAGGCAGAAATAGTGAGTCCAGATACTTGAAACAACAATAACTTTGCTTTAGGGGACAGAACAAAATAAGCTTGGAAAAGGCAGCATGTGTAAGAAGTGCCTTCCAGGATGTCTCGGCAAGGGTCTGACCCCAGCCCTTCCCTTCAACCGTCAGTGGCTCAGGAGGAAGAGATATTTAAATAGAAGTGCAATATTTAAGTGTAATATTTAAATAGATGTTATTTTTTCCTTGTTATTCTTCACTCATGCTTGTTTATTCAGGATCATACAGGTTCAACTTTTGTAGGAGGTCTATCTGCTGGCATAGAGGATATACTAATCCCAGGATTCCCTGGGTACCCTCTGACTACCCCAGGTGAATGGACACTGCTCTGATGTTGGGTAGCAATATGCCTTCACAGGAACTGTTCAACAAAACTGCTGCTTTCTGCACCTCCAGCCTAAGCTGTTTCAGCTCTGCTTGACACCCTAAACTTGCCTGTTCACCTTCTCGCTTCTGCTTGCTACTTCAAAACAATCTACGTGTTTCAGCTTTGTTTGCCACTTCCAATCTGACTCCATTTTTTGATGCCTTAAAACTGTCTCTATGCAACATCTCAACTTTTCTCATCGCTTAGATGTTACCTTTGCTCCCTGTTAGCTATACTTGTCAGTTGCTTGTCCCTTCAAAGCTGCCTCTTCATATTATTATTTGAAGGAGAACTTATGGTACGTAGGATATCAACAGAATCTCTGTAAAGGAGCACAGTCATGATAGCCTCTTTTTAATTTGTCATGTCCAGTTTCCTTACCCTGTTTGTTAGCACTACTGTTGCTGAGGTTAGGTTCACACCTCCCTAGGTAGTTCTGATATGGTCCCATCATCCATTCAGTATGATGTTAAAAGCTGACACGTAATTGCAACAAATATAGTCTGTTTAGTTAGTTCTTGCTTCGATAGAGATATGGGGAAAGAGGCCAGAAATCTGCTGGAATTGTCCTTCTTTGTCCTTATATGCATGAACCTTTTGTGATTTCCTTATCTAAAGAGTTTACAAGGTTAGTCTTGTTTCTCATAGTAGATGACTGGAGCAGATATTGTTGATTTTGATAGTTTTCATTTAACTTGGACATAATTCGTCATGAGACTATACAGAAGGAGTGTGGGGAGTGAGGTGTTTCAAATCAGTAATTAATTCTAAGTTGAATACACAACCGAAAGTGAGGTCAAGCAACAGTAATGCTAGCAGGACAAGCAGGACAAACAGGACAAACAAAAACTCTAGTAAGTTGTCATGGTTTAACCCCAGCCAGCAACTCAGCACCACGCAGCCGCTCACTCACTTCCCCCTCCACCCAACGGGATGAAGGAGAGAATCAGAAAAAAGTAAAATTTTTGGGTTGAGATAAGAACAGTTTAACAGAACAGAAAGGAAGAAATGAACAATGACACTAAGAACAACAATAAAGTGACAATAATAATAAAAGGATTGGAATACACAAAACAAGTGATGCCCAATCCAATTGCTCACCACTCGCCAACCAACACCCGAGCCATGCTCCTGCCCCCACCCCAAGCTGGGCATGATGTCCCATGGTATGGAATACCCCTTTGGCCAGTTTGGGTCATCTGTCCTGGCTGTCTCCCCTCCCACCTTTCCTGTGCCCCTCCAGCCTTCTTGCTGGCTGGGCAGGAGAAGCTGAAAAGTCCTTGACTGAGTCTAAACATGACTGAGCAACAACTGAAATGATCAGGGTGTTATCAACATTCTTCTCATACTAAGCCCAAAACACAGCGCTGTACCAGCTACTAGGAAGACAATTAACTCTGTCCCAGCCGAAACCAGGACACAAGCAAATGGGTTAAGTTAGGTTATACAATAGTAGATTCATTTTCCATTAAGGGAGTTTCTATTAAAATGGCATAGGCAAGAAATATATGAAGTTTTTTGTTTCATCCTCTGGAAGGGCAAGGGACCAACAGCACTGAAGAAGCATCCATAGGATAAGAAAGCTGTTGTCAGAGTGCAGAGCTAAAGACCACAACTGTCCCACCTATTAAACTCATTATCATAGTTCTTGTCCTAAGGCAGAGGCTGGCAGAGGAGCTTAACTGGTTTATTGCTGTAATGCTCACAACAGTGGAAAAAAAATAAAATCAGCAAAGCTGGTGAACTCTGGTCATTTGAAAGCCTCTCCAAACAAACATGCAAAACATCCCATCATTACAGACCCTGAAGAATAACAAGGAGTTACTTTCTCCTGCCTACCTGGGGAGAGATTCCAGGAGACAAGGCTGAAGTCAAATATTTTTCTACACTTGATGTGTCAGCCGAGTTCTGGCAGCTTCCCTAAGAAAAACAGATCATACATTTGTGAACACTATGTGAGCCTGTTGGGAAACATTGCGAGTTGGACTGTGCTACACACCTAAGGCATTTCACAAGAAAATGTAACATATTCTTGACACTAAAACAGGTTCTGAGATTTTCTGGGTGAAATTTTGAGCTGTGGAAAAATAGTAGACAGTATCAGCAAAGCCTCTGAAGAGATCAGGAAAGCCCCAGAACAATGGTGGCTACTGCAAGTTCCTTGTGTCAGATGTGACTTACCTGGGATTGTAAATAGCACAACAAGGTTACAGGTAAATCACAGCAAAGATGAAACTCTGGCTAACACATCTGCTCCCCTGAGGAAGGATGGGCACAGAGATTAAAGGGAAGTTTTAAAGGGTTAACATTTCGTAGGAAATTTAGTAGGTGAACTACTGGTATGAAAGCGCTAATCTGCAAAGGTGTCTGAAAGGCACTGAGTGTAAATGCTGCTGGAGCATGAGAACATGCGAGAGTTAATCAGAGGGTCTTGTTTGGAGATCCCCTGACAGTAGGCACAAAGCAAAACTTATCCAGGGACACCTCTCAGGAGGTATTGGCAGGGTGTCCTTACAACATCTGTCATATGTACTGAGAGTGCCAACAAAACCAATGTCAATACAGCTGGAATGGAGAAGGATATAAAAAGTTTCATTTATTTCCAAGACAGCAGTGTTGGCTGCAACTGACCAGAAACCAATTTTTTTGCCATTGCCAAAAAGGGGCCGGTAAATGTCTCCTTGCAAATATAGACATAGTTTGGGGGATGTTTTTTTTTCCCCACAGATCTATCATTTGCAAACTGAAAACCTGGCAGATATTTGGGTTACAGACACGCTTTAATGCCAGAATCCTGAGCCTTTTCATTCCAGTGATGGCTCGATGGCAAGTCAAACTCTGTGTGTGAGGTCTTTGCTTTATCTGTCCATTGCTTTCAGGCTAACCATTTACTGTCCATCAAACAGATGACTGCACAAAAATTCTTGAGTTTTGCAGTGGCCCTCTTTTAGTTCACTGCTGTAGCTATAGTCAGACATGTTAATTCACATTACCTAAATATGAAAGTCACAATACTACATCCAAATAAAGGTCCGTCTATCCCAATAGTCTCTCACGGCAATGACTGGTAGTAGATGATAAGTGCAGAGTAAAGAATAAGACAAATATAAGAGGTATTCTCCAATCTTCCAGTGACCTGCAGGGCACAGACTTCCAGACTCATGTCTTTGTGTTCCGATAGCCTTTGTCTAATTTCCTTTTGAAGCTAGGTCAGCTTCAGCACACACAGGATCCACAGTCTATATAAATAAACCTGTGCAGTTAGTAAGCTACTGATTTTGAGCAAGTTTGACATTTCTGGTTATGTTACAGTTGATTGTTAAATTATCGTTTTCTTTTTTTTTTTCTGGTGGGTAAGAAAACCTATCTGTCCTGAGTACAGTAGCTAACAGTCAGGTACAGAGTGATGCAAACCATGGGCAGGCCCCTGGTATCTATGTGAATGCTGAACAAGACAACTATTAACAAGGTAAGAGCCATTTCTATGAAATCATTAATTGCAATCAAACTTTCAAGGTGCTCCTGTGTAGACAACAATATCACTGAAGCACTTGAAGCTAGGCCAGCCACTTGCAACAGCTACATTTTAAGTGCTAAGAGGAACAGTAAGTTAATTATGTTCTGATGCATAATGTGTGCACCTTAAGACTATGTAAAAAAAAAAAAAGAAAAGAAAAAGAAGACAAGAAAGAAAATGCTACAGATTAGGTGCAACCACTGCTTTTCTTTCAAGGATTTAAAGATTTCATAAGGCTTATTTATGGAGCTAGTTAACAGCAATGACAGCAGTTTTACTTCAAGCACAGGCATAAAGCACTGGCCCAAGCAAAGACACTTGTAAAGCACGCATGAACAATGAGGTTCAGTTCTCTGTTTTTCAGTAAGATTTTTGGGTCTCTGAGAAGCCAAAAGATGATATAAGCGGAGAGAACAGTCGGAAGAAAAGTATCAGATTTGGGAGGAATAAACTGTGGGGCTCAGAGACAACTTGGGCAGCTAGGGGTGGGGGAGGGGGACTGCTGGGGAGAATTTGAGGAAATAAATTATCACAAACACAAAAATGTTTCTGTAATAAGAGGGGTTCCATTAAGGAGGTATTTGTCTCTGTTCGCAGTTTTTCCTCACTGAAAAATTACAGAAGGCCACACTGTTTAAGCTGTCTGTGTCAAAAAGGGTGGCAGGAAATGTTCTGGCATTGCAGGATGCCTGTGCTGACCATAAAACCTGGATGGGTAAAGAAAACAGAAACAAATTACAAGGAAAGACCTACCTAGAGAAAACTAGCTTCTCCATGTTTACTTTTCAGCGATTATATCCCCAAATACTCTTTTTTCCCAGCCTTTCATTTGCCACTTCTTTAGAAATCACTGGTCTGGCCCATCACCCAATTATCTTCAGAATGAGAACACTTCTTAGTAAATCTATTCTAAGATGTTCCTGCCACAGTTTCAGTCTGTTAGCAATCTGGTCACTTTATTTTCATTTCATGTTTGTGTGCTGCCTGACACAAGACAAAATCTAGGGGAATGATTTTCAATTAATGTTGACGTCAATTGAACGTAACTCTGCTGGCATCAGTAGCATAATGTTGACTTTCCTAAACTGTGCAAGGCCCTCAGATGGAGGGGTCCTTTTGTGGTGCTATTGTCTTCCACAGGCTTTGGAAAACCTCACTAAAACCTACAGACTTGTGGTCAGTTAGCCTTGGTGAAGGGCCAAACTCCCACTCAGCCACTTACTAACTCTGCCTCAGTAGGACAGGGGGAGAAAATGGGATAAGAAACATCAAGGGCCAAGATAAAGACAGGGAGATCACTCATCAGTTACCATCACAGACAAACCAGACTTGACTTGAGGAAAAATAATTTAATTTATTGCCAATTAAAATAGATTTAGGTAGCGAGAAACAAAGACAAACATCAAAACACCTTCCTACCGCCACCTTTTATGCTGCCCAGTTTCACCCCTTCACTCCCGACTCCTCTCCCCCTGAGGGGCGCAGGGGGTGGGGATGGGGGTTGCGGTCAGTCCCTCACAGGCCCTCTCGGCCTCTCCTCCCTCCTCACACCTCTCCCTGCTCCAGCGCGGGCCCTTCCCCGGGCTGCAGTCCTTCAGGGACAGCCTGCTC
>JAVKLA010000027.1:45897073-45910866 GCA_034782735.1 Sagittarius serpentarius
TGGAGCTGGGGAAGCTTCTGGCAGCTTCTCACAGGAGCCACCCCTGCAGCCCCTCCCCTGCTACCAAAACCCTGCCAGTCAAACCCAAAACAATTACTACATTTCTTTTTCACTTTCTGAGTCTGAGTGAAACCCCTCCACCTGCGCAGTGTGGATATACCAAGATGGCCTTAAATGCAGCTGTCTGTATTAAGCCAGATGCCAGACGGAGCCTTAGTTCTGTGGGGCATCAAGTGATGTTTCCCACTCCATTGTATCGCTTGATCCCATTCAGTATGAGCTCCAGGCATTTCTAGGTAGCAGCATTAAACTAAAATGTATCAAAATTTTTTTTTTCTTACACTGCATCTTTTATTCTATCTACACTAATTTATCTTGGTTTTAGATGATTAAGTTAATGGCAAATCTTGATTCAATCACTACATAAACAGAATTATTATTGAAACTGTAGATGGCTGGAGGCTTCCAGGCTTTGCTTTCACACCCATCCTCGCCAATTTTGCTTATATATATCTTTCTTAGAATGGCATTGACTTTTGGGCAAAAGTTTTCCAGAGAAGTGCAACAGTTTGGCAGGATTGAACCCAATTTTTGTTGTGACTAAGTGGGGGGAGAAAGTACGGATGTAATCTGATTTTATTATCCATGAATTTTGCAAATTATCCTATGGAGGTATATAAGACATCCAGAAACACTTAGTCTTCATCTACTTCAGTTCCCACTGTAATCAGGCACTTTATCAAAATGAATTTAATACTGACTTTGGTGGAAATAAAACAAGGTGAAACTGAAAATTGCACCCCTTGTGGCTTTAGAGTTCACTAGGCTAATCCTCCCTGGTGCAAAACGACTGTAATAGACTATAAATAGGTGCATTTCATATATCTGACTACAAGTCACGGTCAATGTATAGTTCTTGTATGGGATCACTGAGAATCAACTGGTTGAACGCAGCTCTTGCACAGTCCAGTCTCTATGTTAGTTCTTGGTCTCCCAGAGCATCAGGCTCAGTTTGGTCCCTTGCTAACAGCACCTTTTTTTGTAAGGTACCCACCAGCTATCGGGCCACGAGGTGGGGCTCGTCTCAGCTCACTTCAGTGGTGGGCAGTGCAGACACCTGTGTCTGACATACTTGTCAAGGCTCCCTCAGTAGGTAATGGAGACTGATTTACAGAAGGTGATGTATTTTACTTTCCTCTTTTAGCTTGGAATAATTGAACCTGCCTTTCAACTGGCTATAAAGAGAGCATAATTAGCTTAAACTAGATGTCTAGTCTGGACTGATGAAGAGAAATGAATCTCTGATAGAAGCATAGGAAATACTGACTTTTAAAGCTTTCCTTATAGTTTATAGAGAAAGTGGATAGTATTTGAGACTGCTTTATAACATTTAAGGGTTGTCTTCTCTTCATACTTCTTCCAAATTCTGCAAATCTCATTCTCCTGTTTATCTAAGCTGGACACATCTTCCTAGTACTTCCCTAAAACAGATTTTTCTCTTTCACCTCTTTGCCATACTCCATTTTTCAGATTAAGGCATTTGGATTTGCTTGTTTGTCTGATTGATGGATTGTTTTGTTTGAGAAGCTGTTAAGTTTTTTTCCAGAGAAGGTAAAGATTGCTGTACCTTACCTACAAAAGCTCCTTTTAGAGGGTGTGCACTAGGATAAGCACTTGACCTTTAATAGGCTCAGAAGTAAATCAAGGGTCCAACATGCTTTAAGCAACAAAGCTCAGTTGGTGTTTCTCTCTTTACTAAAGGAAATGGGCTTTTTCAAGTTTAAGCATGTAACCAGACAAACTATGAAGAGAGTATGACTCTCACTTTACCTAATTTCTTTCAGCCAGATGGTGAAGGCAGCCAGTCTTGAAGAAGGTCACAAGCTCCTCACGGCTAAGAGTAATCAAGAATTCCCTTACACAGGGCTTCAGTGGATTAACAAATACAGCTGTATAAGCAAATACCTCTGCCACCAAGTGTTTGAATAATCAGTAGTAAGTGCTACGTTCAGTAATGCTTATCATAGGCTCAGAACACAGAGAATACAAGTCTAGAGGTAAGTTGCTGTCTTAGAATAGTCACTTTCTTTTATTTGTCTACAGTGCAGTGCTTTCCCCATCAGCACTTGGTGCATGGCATAAGCAGCTATGAGGTTTAACTTGGGATTTATTATCCACCTCCTTTTAAGACCTGAACTTGTAATGAAACTGGATCATGCTACAACATCTCGTTTTAATATAAATGCATATTAAATATGAGTCTATAAAGCAGAAGCTGTCTGCTGGTAATGAGCTACAGTCATGAAACCATTTGTAAGTACCTTAATTGAATAGCTTACACTCTAAGAATAGCAGGTCGATTCCCTTCACAGCATGTGTTGCACCAGCTGTGCAGGAAGAGACGGTGGGGTCATCTGCAAGTTAATTTACAAACAAAACCAGTTATGTATCAACATTTCCACAACAAACAGCTTTTCCCCAACAGTTCTTCTTCTTCAAATATGCTCATGCAACACTGTATTCAAAGGTCAGCTTGGACTCTCTCCACTGCCATAAGGTATCAAACAGTCAGACCTTATGCTGTAGCAATCCACCCCCAATGCCCTGCCATACTTGTGCCATTTATCCCATGAGCAACCTGATTCTGTGTTCCTCACTCATGAAAAGTGCCCTGGGAGTGCCAGAGATTTTTTCAAAAAGAACTCTCAAATGTGGCAGAAGTTGAGAGGTGGATGTGAGAAGTAGATTTTGACAATGATTTCTTTAAAGTGTTCCTTGCTGTGAGTGTCTTTATTTACTGTAATTAATAAATTCAGGAGCTGTGTCTTGCAGGCACAAATCTTGCATTCACACCTTAGTGTAAATGTGGTCCATGGGACTCCTTACCACCTTATTTCTGTGTTTGAAGTTCTTGTAGATCCTCAGGTATGGGGATCCTAGTGAGGAGAGATCCCTGTGCAGGAGAGGTGAGCTCTCTGGGATATTTCCATTCCCTGCACTGCTGTAAATTAGCTCTGAGACTTTTGACAGGTCACATTCCTGGTCATCCTGTGCTGAAACTAACAGCTAGTTACCAAACTTAAAAGTTTGCCATTCTTGGTTTAATTTAGCCATTCTTTAGATGTTTGGGTGCAAAGTATATGAGAATTGCAAAGTCTCTTGATGTACCATCCATCACATTGTCCCCATGACTGGGGCATTTACTTCTTCACTGTTTGAGGAGCAAATACACCAGTGTAGAAGCAGTGCTGTTCTGAACTACCATCTTTCAGATGCCAAGCTGTCACTGCATGTGGCGATTTAAGAAGGTATGACAAATGTTTAACAAGATTTTTAATGGCTGTTAAATCCAGAGTCCTGGACATATTCCAGTTCAGGTAATTACATTCAGCCTGCTTAAAGACACTTTAACGGGATAGACCATTCTCCACAGAACCTCCAGTATGGAAAGAATGAAAGACACACAGCACTGCTGGCAGGCAGGGGAGGGAAGCAAGCGAGGGTATTCCCGAAACAGGGGAGCGAGGAGAGTCATCAGTTTGTATGTCTTTGTGTGTGGCAGCTGAGAACAAGGAGCCTTTGGTAAGGGAAATAAACTTACCCTAGAAAAGCAGGAAAACTGTTTACTGTGCTGATTTTATAAAAAGTGAATCAAATGGCAGACTGAAAGTCAGGGAGCTGTGCTAAACTCAGCAGTTAGTTGATGCCAAGTTCCTCATTTGTTGCTAAGTCATAAACATCTAGAATTTTGAAAGTTGCCATTTCAAACATCAAGCTGCAGCCTAGAAAGCCTCTGGATGTTTTCCGAAGAAGTAAATCAGGCTTGACAAATGTTATCTTCTGTTTTTGAACTCCATAGATGTTTCTGGATTGTGCTTTTGTAAAATGAGATTTCTCCTCATACTTTTGTGAGTGCCAGCCTTTTAAATTTGGTAAAGGTGATAGCCCTGAAGGGCTCTTTATACAGCTATCAGCTAGCTCTTCTTTTCTTACAGCTGGCCTATCTTCCTGACATGATTTCATTTTCTTTTCTTACTGAGGAAATTGAGGCACACTCACAGATCTACAGCCTCAAATTAATCTGCACATGCAGATTGATTTCAGTAAATTGGATAACACGTATTTGTTTGAAACAGGCAGAAATTGCTGGCCTTTTAGGCAATGCTGTAGATAACATCTATTTTGACAGAATTTTGAGAGGACTGAGGATATGGAAACTTTGTGAGGGTTTTTTAGTGTTGCTGATTGTCTATCACTTGTATAAATGGTTAATTTTTAATAATTGTTTCCTTGCTAGTAGTAGGCAGAGCAATCAGAGACCAAGTGCATAACAACAGTCAATCATCCCTCTCTATTCCAGTGATTCCAGAGTAATTTTGTTTCTATCAGCCATGATTACTGCTGCTGATTGGCTTTGAGCAGTGCCTGCATCTGGAATAACCACATTTTTATGCCCATTTGCTTGCTTTCTGTCTTATTTTCCATTGTCCACCTACTTTACAGCCTGTGCTATTTCATACAATTACCTATTTATTTTAGACCACAATCTACAGCCTTGGTTTGATTGGGAATATGTACTAGAAGTGATAAATAATTTAAAGTAGTTAAGTGAAATGGAAGTTCAGCTCTTATACTAACTGTTTTAGGTCAGTTTTACCTCATGCACACTGGACACCTTTTGTTGTTCCAGAATCCAAGAGAAATTAAGAATCTCTTAGTGATACTACTTCTAGCTCTGAAAAGTGTCCCTAAACTAAACAAGTACCAAAATTGTTGAAATCTTATAATGGCTTTATTCCCAAACTGTCACTCTGTCTGGTGGCAATCTTGAAGAGCTTCACACCTCACAACAGATTATGATTTAGATAAAAAGGAAGGCTAGATGTGTTATAGTACCTTCAGTGAAAGGTGCTGTCTTATTTAATCAAACACAGGATAAGTCAGGCAGGGCTATCAGCCCTGTGACCTGCTGAACACAAATTATTTCCAAATAAATACAGGACCTCCTCACAGGCCTTTGTTTTAGAGGTTTTTTAAGTGTATTTAATGCTATTACTCACTGTTTGAAAAGCAGTGTCCTCCTTGGCGACAGAGATGAAAATATTGTTTAAAGTGAATATATTTTACCTTGATTTTTAAAGTGGGAACCAATTTAGAAGCCAAGATTATAGAGCATGATTCAAGCTTAGCACATCAATATCAGGCATGAGTAAAACTCTGGCTTTATTCTGCACTAACCCCCAGGGTACAATGTCTCAACTCTGTCCTGGAATTTATTTTTGTATTGCTCTACTGGAGTAAAGCATCTAAGGGCATCTGTAGTGCCAAGTGTGTTAGCTGTATGTTTTTTCTCAGGCTTTTGTCCCTTGATCACAACAGTATGTTAACTGGTTTATAGACTTCCTAGCTGGCATATAGACTTTCTTTCCTCTGCAGAGAACGAACTAGCTCTGCCTGAGGGGAAAGCTAGGTATGGGATAGTTCACTCTAAGGAAGACTACTCTTGAGAAGTGAGCATCATTTTCCTCCCTCTGCTCTCGTGTTTTATCAAACCCTGAGACGTCTCACATCCTCTCAGCCTTGCTGTGGAACAATACAGTACTCTTGACCCTCACAGTCTCATGAGTCTTACATTACTTCGGACCCTTTGAACCGAAAAGTCACAAAACAATCTTATAGCCTAACACCCCTGCCTGAGGCTCAGTGAACACTGACCAGAGTTAAACCCCAGCAGTGTGAGTATAAAGCATGTCTGGGTGAAGGAACCAGCCTCCAGGTGGTTGACTTTAGGAAAGGGCACCCTGAAAGAATCAGCAGGAAAGGGCACCCTGAAAGACTCAGCATTTCAAGGTAGGCAGAGACGGTCTTGGGTATTGTTTCATGGATGATGTTGCATTGTGTCTCCTGTGGCTGTTGTGAAAGACAGTATGAAGAGACTGACAGCAGGGCACTGAAAATCCTACTAGAGTCTAGAATAAAGAAAATGTTGTTCTCCCACTCCTCCAGCCCTCTTTCAAGTATTGTCAGAACACACACAAATTATGCATCCTTATCTCTGTTATCATCAATATATAATATTGTTATTAAAAGATATGGAATGGGATGTGGGGAGAGCTGTAGATGATTGCCTCTTTAAGCCTGAATAAAGAGTTCAAGGTTGAGAAAATAATACTTCAGAGAGTAAGGCCCTGATCCAGGAGACAAGGAAGTAAGAGTTCATTTCCTGACGTTGCTTATTCTGTATCTAAATCCTATAACTCAGTGTCCCATCCCAACCCCTATCCCCCTCTCCCTTTAAAATAAGGTATAACACTTCAAAACATTCTGAGAAGAAGGATAAAGTGTGAGCAGTAGCCCCAAGGAGTTCTGACCTAGATATGTTCTTATCTGGTGACTCATATTCACATAGGTCACAAAAGAGTTCATGGGGGATTGGAATTAGCATTTCCTAGCAATTACTATAAAAAATGATTGAATTGTAAACATCCTTAAGAATAAGAGCTGTCTTAGGTGTATCTTCCCTATGACCTCAGACTGGGTTTTTGAAACATGAAAAAACCCACAAAGGGTACAATGAGTTGTGGGCAGATGGGATTTTCTCATTTCTAGGCTGTAGAGGAAGACAGGAGAATGTAAGAACTCAGCAAGTACATCCAAGACTGAAAAGATGTATCTGTCTGATTTTTGTCCATGAGATGATGATGTTTCTTCTGCTTCATGACTCAAATACCATTGCTTGGGAGAAATGATGACTGATCTACTGTCTAGTGCTCTGCCAGCAAAAGTGTGAGCTTCTTTATTTCTACTACTAAGAGAAAATAAGAATTTCAGACCCCGGGCACTCTCTCCTTGAATTCTCCTTTTGCTTTCTTTCCTAGAGGCTTGGGCTTCTCATTATGACAACCTCTCCTAAATGCTGCCATGGTGAGGCAATGCCATCAGCTATGCACAACAGCTCCCTGCCTGCTATCTCAGAAATCACCTGTGGCAAGTAGCAATAACTCATTATCCCATAGTCTGAGCATGAGCAATAATGAGCTGGCTGCTCAGTTAAAATCCTGTGTCCTGTAACATAAATGTAGTGCATGGCTTACAAAATTTAAGAATCTCAGGGCTTAATTAGTATGATAAGAAATTCTGTGAGCAGTGACTACTATGGAACAGCACATTGCAGCTTGAAATTAATATGTCTTATAAGTTAAGATCAGGGTCTGGAATACGATCCCTTCTGCCAATGAATCTGGTACTTTGATTACTAGAGGCCTGCTACTCACTGTCCTGCTGACCAGTAACTTCTTGTTACTTCTGCATTCCCTGTTGTCCATCTGCATCTATCCGGTATCTCTTGTTTGGCGCTGGGATAGCTGGTGCAGGAGGTGGAATTTGCTTCTGTTTCTGTACAGCACCTAATGCATGGCTTGGCCTCCTAGGTACTTGATCAAGGTAGATAATGAGATCATTCTCAAAAAGCAGCATAGCTACTGAGAGGGTTTAATGGCCTAGAATAACAGTTAAACTGTTAATGCTCTGATATAATTTTTTTTTTCCCCAAATTAAAAGGCCTTAGAGGAGCTGGAGATAACTGGGTGGTAAGGGAAGGCTCAGAGAATGGTCCAATTGCTCAAAGGTGGCAAGAAGGATAGAGTTGTTATTGTCGTGATTTATCATGATCCTTTATAAGGTTGAACTGTCCTTGGGAGAAGGAGGTGGGTTAATGTGTAAGTCTGCTGAAAGGAACAGACTGAACCCAGTGGGATGAATTGTTTCTAGCACAGACGAAAGGAGGGAGCAAGCTCTCTGTTACATGGTATATTAATATCTGGGTCAAAAAAAAGGGAACTTCCCCTCAGGGTCAACATCAGCTTGAGGAAGGACCACTTGATACTGGAGGCTGGATGAGGTTAAAGTGTTACCACCTTCTGCTGCTCCTTCTTGTCCCACCATAGAAGTCGCAATCTCCTCAAGTATGAATGAACACCTCACCTCTCCTTAGCAAGTCCTGCCAAAAGGAAGTGGTTTAACAAACATATCGAAAAATAATATCTCTTTTTTGGTTCATTTTGGGTTTACTTTAGTTTTTTTTAACCCTTATGTTTTTGACAGAAATGGGCAATGGAGTGGCTACAGGTACAGTCAGACTCCATGAGGGGACACCCACGTACAGTGCAAGGGTGGAGGAGAAGAGTGTCCGGAAAAAGGTGACCTCAGCTCCAAGTTGACAGCTTCCAGACCATGATTCCTGGACATGTCTGAGTTTTTCTAAGCAAATGACTGGCATTTCTGCTCAACAGCTTTGTTCCAAGCACTTCTACGCATTCAGTCAATTGCGTTTGGTCTGGGAGGTTTCAAGCCACTTCTCAGTTCCCCAAGATAGAATAGCTGAAGTCCTTCCTTCACTGAAACAGCTTCATAGCAAAACCCCCTCATTGATATAATTTGCAAAATGTTTTCTCATCTAGGGTTTTTCCTAAACAGAGGGTTTTTTTGTTTTAGTTTTACGAAACAAAAATGGTGATTTCAGTTTGTTATTCTATTCTGGTTTTCTCCTTTTTATTTTGAGCACTCATTTTCCTTTTTAGACACTCCAGGGATCAAAAAAAATAGTTGGAAAAGAATATTTATCAAATTCTACAAGACTGAAGGTTTGGGGGAAGGTGGCTCTTCTACTTCACTGGCTGCAGTCGAAGTAAGATTCTCTGCTCTTCCCCTCTGTGAGAAATCTGTTCCTCTTCTAAGCAGGTTGCTGGCATGAGGCTTGGGGAAAACAGGCTCCAAATCCCACCTCTATTACAGCTTCAGAAATGGAAGGTGGGAATGCGTGAGTTCCTTCATGTGGCAAATTTGAAATGCTTTTCATCGGGTCACTCAGGGACTGATACAGCCTGTCGCTCCATCTCTCTCCCTTTCACAGGGTGGAGCTACAGCCACAAAGCCAGCGAAAGAGCTTCCCACCACCCTGTCTCTAGCTGAACATATTGCAGTTTTTGTCCCATCCACTAAGCCAATACAACTGCTTCTTCAGACAGGAAAAAAAATCTTATTACCAACATGGCCAACAGATCCCTGTAAGATGCAGCTGTGGCCTGAATATTTTGCACCAGAACCAGAGGAAGATCTGCTCTTCTGTCAGTTAACTAACAGAAACATTGTGACGGGCTCTTCAGCTTCAAATTGCTCACAAAGCCCTCTCTGCTCCCTCCCTTTTTTCCTCTCTGCAGAAAACACTGTACTCATAAATTTTATTTTTATAGGGAGTGCTGCACTCCTCAAAAATGTAATGCATGTTCATATTTCTCCATCTCTGAGGTAACTGGAAACTATTAAATGCCCAAAACAGCTTTGCAAAGCAGCTTCTAAGTGCTTTTCTTTCCTTTCCCTGGCACCCATTGCTTGCAGATACACAGTGAAGTGTTTGTTTTCCATGTTTATGTTTTTTGCATCTACAGTCCTCAGTCTCTGAAATGGACTTTATCTGCCCTATTTTTCTTGATAATGTATTTTTCATTTGACAGCCTGTGTTGTTCAATAAGAGCCAAGAAGTAAGGCCCCCTACATCCAGACAGCCTTCCAGGAGCCACTCTTTAAGGACATACTCCTTGCTTGTCCCAGGCAGGGCCAGAGACCGTTTTGGGGAACACCTCCAGGGCAGGTCTCTGAGGAGAGTATGAGCCTAGTCCTGGAGGTGACCAATTGCTAAACAGCACAGGCTGCTGCAAGCTAGAAATAGCCTCCTTAGAAAAAAAGATTTATGATAGCAGAGCTAGCTGTAATAGTCCAAAACCATTATGTTAAGTGTGGGCAGCCAGGGCTCAGTGCTTGAAATCTCTCCTTGTTCCCTTTATTAATTGGCAGTAGTGGCATTCCTGCCCTGCCTAGTGCTGCAGAATACGAGCCTTGAGCAGCAAAGCAATAGGCTGCAGATGGGTGTTGCCAATCCTTTCTAAAGCACAGCCCTACACAGATCAAATCCCTGTTGTTAACAAGCCACGAAGGTTTCACAGGCATTTCACTACTGACACTGGTGCTGCGCATCACTGTACCCTCTTGCAGGTACTCTCTTGCTGTGGTTCACGTGTTCCTTTCACTGTCTCTGTGTCAGATTCCACTAAGGTTCTTTCCTTCTGGAAAGAATGGAACTGGCCTACATGTGATCAAATGCACCACATCTTGTCTACTGTTAGGAAAATGGCTGTTATAAATACATGGTACATGGTTCATGGTGAAAATTGTTATGATGGATAGCTGCAGTTCACACTTCTGTGCATCCAGTAATGCATTTTGACTGTTCAGTGTCAGAGGCTGAAGTATTTCCTTTTTAATGAGGTCAGACATTTTTTATGAAGGTTCTGCAGATTTTAGATGATTCACAAGGTATGCGAACCACTTGTACACCATGGAAATAAGTAAGGCATACGAGAGCAATTGCTCTATTGCTTTGCCTCCAGTAGTAGTGTTTCTGAACACAAGAGGTCCAATTTTGAGTCAGCTGCATCTCAGTACAATTCAAGATCTGCAGAGTGTGATTCTGAAAAGAGTATGGGTGAAGGCTTCCTGATGAAAGGAGGATGAGAAGGCAAAAGGCATTGCAATGAGCTAATTAAAATCAATACCAGGAGAGATCTCTCTGATGCCTGGGTGGTGAGCAACCAGCAGGTGTCTTCGTTACTTAGACTGCTGGTGACAAGCTACATACAAAATTACAGGGTAGCTAGTTTAATTTCAGCTGCAAAGAAAGCCTTAGCAAGTCTCTGGAGAGATGGAGTGGGAGGAAAGCCCATAGATGCTTAGTCTGACAGCTTGATATTTGGACAAGAAAGAGTGTTCCAGAAGAGAAGACTTAGGCTTTTGTGAGCTTAAAACCTTTCTATTTAAGAGCAAACAGAATGAATAAAATAGGGTGAACTTTGGTTTAAGAGAAAAACAATTGATATGGCTGACTACTGCTGTTGTAAAGGGTTTGACTTGTATCCCAGTGGAATGCTGTTGATTTCACACAGTTCTATTTTCCACCCAGGAATGTGGGATCCCTCCTCTAGCAGCCCCAGTGTGCACCAAGCCATGGGATGGATGGAAGGCAGTGTTGTTGGTGCTAATGGCTGCTCTTCAATTCTCTTCTTTAAAGAAATTGCTTGCAAGCTGGAAAAATGTTTCAGCATTAGCTGTGAGCTGTTATCAGACTTGTGCAGGTTGCAGCTTTTATAGTTAAGGATGCAAAGCAGCACTCATTCAAGTGCTAGCTTCATATCAGAGCTGGGCAAAATTTGTGGACACAATTCAGTGCAAAAGTGTATGACGTTTTCATTGCTTTTTCATGTTGGTTCACACAGGTGACTTCTGTCAACGAGATTTTGATAGCCCCTGCCTTGGAGGGGAAAAAAAAAGCAAGTATGACGTTAGATTGCAACTCCCCAGTTCAGGGGGAAGATAAAGAGGAGGGCTGTGTATTAGCAGAACATCTCTCCATCACGTAATTTGGAGACAAGATCTACAGCTTATTTCTCCCTCCCTGGTGCTCTATTAAATGTTCACTCACCTGTGATAGTGCAGGAATTATGGGGGGAAAAAAGAAGAGCAACAAAAAATGACAGGAGTTGAGGAAGTATTGTTTCAGTTCTGCAGTGATGGCGTTTTACAAAGGTCAAACTAGTAATTGTTGTCCAGATACTTTAATATGATGTGGAAACATTTTTGCATACATAAAAACCTGTTCTTTTGTTACAAAATAAGTCATCCAGTAAAGTGCATTTGAAAGCCATGACAAAATATAACTTTAAAACACCAAGATATCTGCTTTTATTGACCTGCCAAGACTGGAATTCGGAATTGGGTTTATTTTAATGTTCTCATCCCAGTCAGCAGGAGAATTTGAAAGATGGCTCTAATGTAATGTGATGTGTCTCGCCACAAGGAAGTGGGAAGCCTTTGATTTATTTTGAAATATTTTTTGCTGACTCAGAGTAAAAGTAGGGTGAGATGGGAGATATAAAGCACTGTTTTGGGTTTGCAATTACTTTTCTGTTGGCATCTTAATGGATAGAAAAGATATGAGTAGTCCAGGGTAGATACTTAGCAATGTATTCAATTAATTTTGAAAGATAAATAAATAAGTGGAATTGAGCTTAGCTAAACTTTGACCAACTGGAATCATAGCTTGTGGTAAGATCTTTAAAATATGCATATTTTCTGCATCAGAAATCAATGTTAAATAATTTACATTCCACCTTTTTCTTTTTAGAACTATATTAAAGCTATGTTCATTTTCTGAATAAAGTGGTAGCAGAACTGAAAGGCAACATCTAATAGACAATTAAAATTAACCAATTAAGTCCTCTTGCTTTTACTAGGAATAATAAAGTATCTCTCACCTCAGATCAAGGTAAGGTTGGATTTTTATTGTCTAGAGGAACAAAAAAAGATATGGAAACTGGAGCGACAGAGGTAGTTTCGCATCCTTATTTCACTTCTGTGAACTGCAGGAGAAGATGGTAGTTTTGCAAACCTGAGATTGCTGCCAAGGCTGTATGCGTGGCAATCGGCAGCAATTACAGTCAAACAAAACCTGGTGCCTGACACATTGAGAGGGAGTCTGATTATTTGTATTTTCATCTAGCTCATGCAGATAGTAACAAATGGCCAACTGTTCCTGTGTGCATTTTCTCTCTACTTAAGATGTTTGTATAGTACCTAATTAAAAAAAAAATAAAATCATAGCAACCCTTGCACATATCTTAAGTATTGCAAAGGAGTGCGAAAACAACAGGGAATGGAGAATCTGGAAACACTATAGATGTGTGCAATGCTGTTATCTCTAGCATGAGATAGAGGTTTTGTTCCTAGGTCTTTTCTAGCTGAAATGGTTGGGCTTCCCTATCAAGAGGGTAAAATTGGGCAAATTATGCTTGACGTTGTGAGAAGGAAAGCTTCTTCTTCAATCTGCTAAGTATAAACTTGGCTCTATTTATTAAGCAGCACTTTTTAAAGAAGCAGCACAGCATATCATTACAGGTAAAGAGCCCTGAATAAACAGAGTGAGACATCTTCAGAAGAGGGAGGATGTACGCCAAGCCTTGCTAAGTTACAATGCCAGGAAGTTATTAGCACCTCAGAAATGAAGATGTATATGTGAAAATTAACGCTAGGCATGTGTTTCCAGAAATAAATCCCCTCAATTACTTTGATAAAGACATGACATGGAAGCAGGACTGTCTTTGCCTGTTTGTCACACTGGCAAACTCTGGGCAGGATTCATCCTTTTTGATTACACACCCAAAAAGTTAAGTGTGTAGTCAGGGGACGACATACAGACACGTGTAACATGGACACTTAAAGCAGCTGAGCTGCACTGTCCCATAGAGGTACCTGTGTCTCTTGACTGAGTACAGAAGGAGCATTGGTAGCAACCCTGGGCTAGCTTCTAGGGCTGGAGGTGGTCTGGCTCCTTATGGCTTGATGGCAGCTTCCAACCATGCCAACCCAGTCTTCACTTTAGCAATGGAGAAGACCCAGTGAACAGAGTTGTTGACATTCAATTTATCCTTGGTAGATCCAGTCTCATGACTAGCAGACTGAGCTCCACCAGCTATATTGGCTAGCTCCCTTTGAGAGCAATGGGATTCTAGACTGCTAGATCAGTGTGAGAGACTGAAAATGTTAATGTCTCAAACATCGTGGTGGGGCAAGTTCTGCCTAACGACCAACTCTGCATAACGGGGAACGCTGCCCAGCAATTAATGGCAGGTGAGAGGCCCATTGGCAACCAGCGACAGGGCGGGAGGGCGGGCCGGAGGGTGCGC
>JAVKLA010000027.1:45913385-45941071 GCA_034782735.1 Sagittarius serpentarius
CAGTTTAATAGAACAGAAAGGAAGAAACTAACAATGACACTAATAACAACCATAAAGTGACAATAATAATAAAAGGACTGGAATACACAAGACAAATGATGCACAGTGCAATTGCTCACCACTTGCCGACCGATGCCCGAGCCACGCTCCTCCTCCCTGCCCCCCAAGATGGGCATGTTGTCCCATGGTATGGAATACCCCTTTGGCCACTTTGGGTCAGTTGTCCTGGCTGTCTCCCCTCCCACCTTTCTTGTGCCCCTCCAGCCTTCTTGCTGGCTAGGCAGGAGAAGATGAAAAGTCTCTGACTTAGTCTAAACATGACTTAGCAACAACTGAAAAAAAACATCAGGGTGTTATCAACATTATTCTCTTACTAACCCAAAACACAACACTGTACCAGCTGCTAGCGAGACAATTAACTCTATCACAGCCAAAACCAGGACACCCAGCCAAGCCTAATCTCCATCTCTTCATTTGTGTTTTCTGTATGAGCCAGAAAAAGAGTAACCACATTCAAAGGGTATTCAGCAGCGCAGGCACAGGCCAGGACTTCATGTCTGGTTTTGCTGGATGAAGCTAAGCTCAGTCCACCAGATAGTGACGTTTCCTAAGGACAGTATGGGCACTCTCAGTTCAGGACTCACTTGGTAGCACAAATTGAGAAAAAAACTCCCAATGTCCTGTGGACTGAGCATGTTTTCTGAATACTTAGGGCTCAGACCCTCATTTAACTATAGTACATTAGTTCATGACTTTTAGCATGGTAATTATTTGTGCAATTTTAAGCATCTGAGGAGATTTATAAAATTTAGTGCTTAAGAATAAGGATGCTTTTAAGCACTCTGCTAAGCTACAGCTTCAAAAGCTCATGCCTACACAGCAGTTATCGTGGGATTCAGGAGTGTCTCACACAATGTGCTGCTATTGGAATACCATTACCACAGCTACCTATTAAGCCCTGGGGTGTCCAGGTGGCTGGTTATCACTGTGTGTTTTTGTTCAGAAGCTATGAAAATTGTTAAAGGACAGTTTTCTTCCTGCCACTGGCTCAATTATATCTCTGGTTTATAGTCTTCATTAAAAGAGAAGGATGAAGATACACAAAGAGTAGTCAAGTTTAATGGTGGTAAAAACAGACACTTGAATATATATCCTTTGAAGAAATTTGGTGTATACTTGATTTAATTTATTTTCCACTAAAACTATCTCCGAGTAATAGCTATTATTTAGCACTGTGATGTAGTATACTAGAAAGGTCATGTGCGGTTATCTTAGATGTTTCTTGAAAATGAAGTTTGTAGCTACATCACAAAATAAATTCCATTTCAGCTTGAAACTTCAGCTGGCAAGTAGTAATAGCTGCTTCATGTAAAATGTTACTGCTTTTGCAGATTGTTGAGCTGAGGTTTCAGTTACCTGATGACACTCTTGTGTTGCTGAAATTGTCAGTTTGCATGATTCTTTGATAAGGCTATATATTTTGTTTGCATTAGGAAGTCATTTATTTTTAGAGGAGGAAGAAGACTTTTCCCCCAAAAAACAACTCACGATGATGACAGGTGTTCATGAACCAGATTTCTCTGCCATGCACTACTGTACATTTTCATTTAGTTTTGCTTCTACTCCACACAAGCATGGAAACAGGAGTGGTGAGTCTGTAATTGGGAAGGTTTATGAATGTGAATGAGAAAAGTTTAGTAGGAGAGGGAATAGACCAATATGCAAGCCCCCAAACAGGTCTGGTTTTGGCGTTTGATTTTTGTTTGCTTGTTTATTTGTGTGTTCCATCTGTATTAGCTGGTTTAGTGAAAGGCATTAACTTGCTTGAGAATGAGAAGGAAAAATTAGAGAATTGTCTGCAGCATGGAACTTCTGTAATGACCACATTTATGGGCAACTGGAAGATATTGTTCCCCTCCCTCCATTCCTAACTTCTTGGCCTTAGTCTACAGAGTGCTCTAGGGAGCTGAGCAGCTTAATTCTGAAATGGCTGGTGAGAGGTTGCTTGGGTTCCCTGTCAGCCAGCTGGCAGAAAAATGGGCAGCTTGCCCATGAAGCCAACACAATGCCAAAGGATACAGCAGGGCTTTCAAATCAGACTGTTCTCAGTATAAAACTGACCCATCAGAAATTTCTACAACTATCGTGAGTCGTACAAGTATCTCCTGATTAAGAGTCCTCAGGTCTTTGTAAGATTTTCAGAGAGACAGAACGAATAATGTTTGGTTAGGGTCATATGTGAAGCCCAGGGCAGAGGCAAAACAGTAATAGCTGGAGACTCAGGTCTATTTCATCAACACTGTTCTTTCACTGTATCCTATGAAACATCACTATTTAGTAATGATTTAAAAGCAGAAATATTTGCCTGGTATCCCTGAAAGCTGCTCAAATTCTTATCTGAGTACCAAAGGCCATATATTTATCTTTAAAGACAGATTTAAAAAAAACATAGAGACACTGTCCAAAAATTACCAGGAAAGGGGACTAACCATTTACCTCCGCTACTATGCCACTAGTAGGGAACACCACTAGAAAGGGGAATGACCTCCACTACTCCACTACATCTACTCCATTACTTCCTGAGTAACAGGCTTTGAACAGAAGAATCTAAGAGCTGGGTGATTCATAGGCAGATCCAGAGCTGTGTCCTGCCATCACTGCAAAATGTTGGCATCAAACCCAAGCCTAGCATCAAAAACAAAGGTCTCCAGGAATAAGGAAGAACTTTCTTGCTTCTTCTACCATTTGCAAGCCAAAGAGCAAATGACACTGCCATTTCTGTATTCTGAAATACATCCAGAAGGAATGACCATAACAACCACAGCAATAATGTAGGGGAGTTTGGTTGATTTTTTGTTTTGAAACAAAAAAAATTGAAGGATATCTGACCTGTAGTGAAAAAGTTCGAACTGTTATTTTGAAATTGAGCATATACTTCACTGTTAAGCAGAATATTGGATCAAAGAAGAAATTGTTTGACATGTACTTTTTTCTTTGCTGCATATGAAATCTGATTCTTTTGCTTGCCTTTATTTTTGTTCCAGTTTGAATCAAATCCATTTCAAAACACTGCGTTTTACATTTGAAAGAATGGCCAGGTTTTCTTTGTCTCAAGGAACTATCCCTAAAGTGTATTTCACCAGCTGTATAAGAATATCGTGGCAAAAAAATGAGTATGAACGGTGCATAGAATTGACACATCAATATGAATTTAAGTAGCAGAGCAACTTGTATTGAATTTTTCCTCAGTACAAGGATCAATAATTTGTCTGTTGACAAATTTAAAATGACTGTAAGTGGCAAACAATCTCATTATCAGTTCTCTGAAAGATGATACTTTCAGTAGACCCATGACTCTAGGTTGTGAGTGTGTGCATGTTACAGCCCCTTTCAGTCTCTGCTCTGCAGGAGACTACTGTGTTTGGGGTAGATTTATGTAGCTATTCCATTTGTAAAGTGTGTGCCGCATGCTATACTGCTGGAAGCCTGTCATTCAATTTTGTATCAGGAGTCACCATCGCTAAAATATATTGGGGCTGCACATAAATTCACCTGTTCCTTCAAATCCTGAGTTAGGCTCTAATGAGACCTCAGGTGACGGTAGTAACTGCACTACAGTTGGCATGACATTTCTCATGAGCAGTGTGCTGCGTCAAAACGGGTCAGGCTGAAAAGACTAAAAAAGCTTTTATTTTCTCTGGTACATATTAAGGAAAAGTGTATAGTATTTTATTTTCCATTGCTCCTGGGTTTGTTTTGGTGTCAACCTTAACTTTGCCAAATGCAAAACCTGTGGAGAGTCATTTTAATTCTAAGGTTGCCCTCAATCTGCTAAGTACTGATGACAGTACACAAGCAGTTACTGTCTTAACATCCAAGCAGCCTAAATAAGATACAGAGCATGGTACCCAAGTGTTGTGTATTGCTGGAATGGAATTTAAACTATTCGAGCGTATAAATTGAAAACTCATTCTGAAGAATGCTTTGCTTTCCTAAACCAAGTGTATGGTAAAAACAACCAAGACATTCAAGAGACTTATCACTGGAAATGAATGTAATAATGTAACTCGTGCTGTGTAAGGAAGACTTTAGTCTTGATGGATGGTGTTTTGTTGGTATTAAACTCTAATTTGCAGAATGGGAAATTCCTTAAGGTTGGAAAATTTCTTGCCAAAGCTAGCAATGCAAGTGCACAGTGATTAACAGTGTGCCAAAACATTCACTAATAACTTAGACAGTCAGTCAACACAGCCACCAGCTGGTTTGAAAACACCATGAAAGCAATTTACGGACCCTTTCTAAATTTAAAGTGGGAGTGTATAATCGCCAGTATAATAACCCCATCTTTAAGTCAAGCTGTTTCTTTAAAATAATAAGATAGAAGACCCCCACCTGAACTAATAAAAGCTAGTCTTCTTCCTCTGCTCACCAAGGAAAAAGAGTTATCTCCATTTTCTCTTTGTGCAGAACAACATTATTTAGGGACTAACTGTGCAAACCTTAACTTTTCATATGGTCCCTCCTTAAGCAATTCACTGGAAGAATTTCTTGGGTGATGACAATGAGATTTTGCTGACAAGAAAGAAAATTTACTGCACAGTCTGTCTAAGAGACACCCTGTATCTCTGCCAACTCATCTCAGTCTTCCAGCACGTTAGGGGTAGGCACGTCTCAGACCCATTTATCATCCCTTCTGCAGCAATGACCTCTGTAAGAGCTGGAGATGCGATGGTGGTTTGTGTAGCCCATGGTGGTGTTTGACACTTGCTGTGTCCTGGGGATTTCTCTGTTCTTGCCAAAACCAAGGGTGCACAAGGACTGGGTTTTTCCTGGTCACCTCTGTCTCAGGACTAGAGGGGTATAGACAGCTGCAATTTGTATAAGGGTTTATGAAGTCCTGTGCTGTGATTGGTCATGTTCAGCATATAGTGTTGACACAGGAGAGTAAGACAGCTGTAGCTCATCTATGTCCATAAGTACCCCCCAAAAGAACCCAGCTTATTTTATGGACTCTGTTCAAAACCATTTCAGGATGGTGCATGGTGGGAAGGGAATGAGATTGAGGAAGAGCTGAGTGGTCCAGCAGGCTGTTACGGCTTTTGAAGCACTTTGTCCTCTCTCTGTTGGTTTCTGAATGACTTTTGGCCAGATTTCTCCCAGACCTCTACGGGCTCATGGGCTGTGCTTTTCAAGGTGCACTAGTGATTCTATCACTACCAATGCATAATCCTTCCTCATTTACTTTCTACCTTCCCTAGTTCCAGGAAACCTAGCAAATCCAAGCACTGTGAGCAAGATTGGGTGGTGGTGGGTTAGAGCTGGGAAAGGCAAGCAATACTTGACTATTCATATCCAGCCTCTGCTTCTACCAAGGCAAAAGCCATTACCTGAGTTGGAAGAACAATAATGCTACTTTCAGATTTAGTAAGCAATGGGAAAGTACCTGCACCCATGAAAATCAGTGTGACATTCTCTGATAGTAACAAACACAAAGTAAACTGGAGCAGGCAAATATACAGAATGGACAAGCCTCAGGCATAGCTGCTTTTGGGTGTCTTTCCTGTAGTTTACCTAAGAAAGCCTCTCTGTCTGTGAAACTGTCATGTCTCAAAATTAAAAGCTGGGAAGGAGTTGGGATCTCCAATGATTCCTATGAAATGAAAAACAAATAATGTGTCTTTCTACCTGATACATGTTCAGTTGGTGGTTTTTTGGTTTTGATTTTTTTGGTTTTGTTTTTTCCATTTTTGTTTCCCCTCCCCCCATGATTATGGAATACTTCATTGCAGCTATTCAATATTTCTTTCTGATCTTAAGCCAAAAGTATTTAGCAAAATTTTAAAAGTTTCATTTCAGAACTTTGAAAAGTCAGAATTAAAATATGGCAATCAAAATTGTTAAAATAGACAGTTTCTAAATGCTTCACCCTTTAGTTTAATTTCTAAAATATAGTTAGACTTAACAATCTCCAAACTAGTTATGGGAAAATACTATTTGCCTTCAAAGGGAAGGTACATGATTGTACCAACATCAGTCTTACGAATTCGTGAGCTTTCAGTCAGAGCCAATATTGGGCATAGAGACTTTCAAAGCCTTAGTGAGATAATGATAAATTATCCTCATTTCATATATAGGGAAAGTACAATTAGGCATTTGGTTACAAAAGGAATAGGGCTGTCTGACACAGTTCTTGGCCAGGAGGAGCACCAAAGGCAACTTTCAAGCTGAGCATGGGTGAGGGTCCCTTATGAGGCAATAGGACTCTTGCAGGACTGAGCTGAAGCCTGTGAGATTATTCTTTGCTGTTTCAGTTGATTTACATACATTTGCTGTAGGGTTTTAGCTGCTTAATTTGCTGTTGGCATGGAGCAGACAGCAACTGAAATCAAAGCACTGTAAGATTATTTTTTAATTCTCTTGCTCTTAAATTGTGATTCTCTTTAAAACAGAGCTCCTGAAGAACAAGAGTATTGTATTCACTCAGGCTAAATGTAACTGTCCCATTTAATGGAGAAAGCACCTATTCTACATCTGAAGTTGGTTATGAGATCTTGAGTTGAAATAATTTCTAGTTACGCAGTCCTTCTAGAACAGTAAAAGGCATATAAAATGCTGCCCTCATGACTTAGACTTAAATATCACAATAGTTTTGGCCAGTGTGCCGCAACTAACTAGGGAAAGAAATTACTTACAGTGTCCTTCACTCCCATGCAAGAGATGAGCATTCCCAGGAAACATCCATCAGAGTTGATAAAGTCTTGAGAAACAGGGTTCTGTTTGGGAGCTCAGTAATAGATTTACAGGTCTGGCTGTCAGGAACATTCCCCTGACACCAGCATAAACTTTTCTAATTGATTCCCATTGATCCCATAGATGCCTTTCTTGCTTCACTGTGTGTAATTCCTCTTTCTTCACCGTCTTCACAGGTACTTATTGCTAGTCATGTTCCTCATTATTCATTCCCTCCAGGATCACATACAAAACTGAGCTCATAATTCCTTCTAAATTTACTTTCCCATCCATTTTTAGTTCTCACTGATCTTGTTTTCCAATAGGAGCTTCAATATCTGTGCTGCAAATTATGGACAAAAATCATTATGGTAATACTCCTGTTTACACACTGTTTTGGTAGTTTGGTAAAGTTTGTATAGTGCATTGTAACCCTGTACAGCTTTCTCTCAGGAAAGAGCAGAACAGGCATGTCAATTCAGATAATATACCCTTAGTTTCTGACTAAATTTTTCATTTCTTTTACCTTTCCAAGCATTACTCTTCACTTAGAAAAATAGAGCATTTCATGCTTTTGATGTTTTTTTTTTACCTACATTGAAAAAAAAAATTAAAAATCTTAATGATTAATGTGCATGGAAACATCTATGTTTTGCAGAATATCTGTTTTTGGGCAAGCACCCAAATCCTGAGGTTTTTTGGCTATGTAAAAAAAATTAAATTAAAAAAGTGAAAAATTTAATTATTTTGGGGTTAGGGATTAGCAGACTTGAGGGGGAGACAACATCCTCCAATCGGTTCTAAGCCTCATTTTCATCTGTTTCTAATCTTTGTGGATTATCTCTCCATTACCTCTGATATATACCCGAGAAGGATTTAGAGTTCTGTGGTTATGTCCCTAGATACATGATTTCCTTGATCATTAATGACAGCATCACTGTCTTACAAAGTTATTCAACAAACCAAATGAATACACATTTAACCTTCTGGGTTCTGATGGACATCTTCAACACCTGGATATTCAGACTCTACCACTCTTGGAGTTTCATAACGTTACCTGGGATGTAAGAGCTTCTCTTCGTAACAATTTCAGTGCTGCATACCCTGCAGGACACATGGATTTGATATACTCTCAGACTCTCATATTTCTCTTACTTACCTCTTCAACTTGTTACTATAGTAACTCTTGCTCCTTTCTGCAGGCAGATCTCAAGTTAATTAATGCCTCTACTTGCAAAGGATCCCACGATAAAGAGAGGTGATTTGTGTTGTTAACAACTTGAAGGCAGTAAAATAACCTTCTGTGGTGTTATGTACCAATCTGTAGAACAAATATTTAATGTTTCCTCTGTCCCCAGAGAAAGTCAGTCTCTCAGGTCTCCAATTTCCCCAAGTTGAGCCTGTTTTGCACGTGACTATAATTGCTGAGTGATCTCCCTGTTCTTTTCTCGACCCATAAGCCTTTCTTTATATTTTCTCTCTCCTGTCCAGTTGAGAAGGGAGAGCAATAGAGCAGCTTGGTGGGCACCTGGCATCCAGGTGGTTTAACCCACCACAGAAACAAGCAGAAAACAGTGCTTCCAATGATGATCAGATGGAGCAGCATTTTAATAGGCAGTATTTTTCATCTGTTTTCATTTGGTTTCACCTGGATTCATGTAGGTTTCATTTTCCATCCTTGTATTTCTAGATAGAAGTTATGATGAGAAATGTAGACCTAAATACAACCTCCCAAAGAATTTGCATTGATTTAAGACCCAAACCCAGCTGGTGTTGTTCAGATGGATAAAGAACTAGACTCTCCTCTGCAGGGTAGACCAAAAAGAAAGCTTATCTGCATGTTTGCCAGACTTAGAGTCTGATTTAAACAAGTTGTGGAAGTTTGGATCCTGAGGGTTGGATCTGCTCCTTAAGAAGCCTTGAAATCTCAATATTAGTTAATACGTATGTTGAAACTGTGAGATTTTTAGTACTGCTACTGTGTTGCCTTAGTGTACATAAAAGATCATAGTTGATCAAAGACTTTGACACCTATAGAGTAATAAGGGAAAGAAGAACAAGCAGTCAGTTTTTAATGTTATTTACTGGGGAGCCTGGGAACGAAGTGGATGCTAACCTCCTTATAGCATCAAGTACTGTGACTTGCACTGGGTCTGACAGGCCAGGGCTTGGGTAATGCCCAGGTCAATGTTGTTGAACCTAGAAGCATCTGTGACTTGAAGGGTATTTTTGTCAAAGTTGGCAGTGTGGCAGTGGGCTATTCCGTGTATTCCCACCCTATTCCAGTCCATGGCGGTTTGGAACATACATCACACACAAATGTTACGATGGCCAGTATAAGCCACATTAGGATAAAAGATTAAAAAATGGACTTTTCAATAGAGTGAATAGAGATGTTGAGTATCAAAGATCTAAGGAATGGCTTTTCTTGCACTTTAACTTTGGATTTTAGTGTTTTTTTCCTTACTTCTACAATTTTAATACTAAAACACAATTTTAATACTAAACAGAAAGACATGGTAGTGTCACCAGGTTACTCTAGCAAGTAATATATCCACTGTTGCTACTGCCTGCCAGTGTTAGTAGCCTACCATGTATGAACACAGTCTGCTTCTAAATCACAGCCAAGTCCTGCACAGTCTTCCAGATCTTTAATTAATGTCATTGAGCAAAGGATAACACTTAATAAAGGCTGGTCTCTCTTCTTCTTGTAGCTCTGGTATTATTCATCTGTGCAATCTATGGGAGGGATGATAGACTGAATGTTGAAAGTCTTGTGTTGCACTCACATGGTTTGCATATGATCTGAGAGAGCCACACCACCCTCTTGAGCTCCATTTTCCCTACTTGTAGGATAGAAGCTAGTCACAATGCTGTTAAACTCCCTTATAAAGTGCTTTGGACAAGATTCATCACAACATTATGTGTTTAGAATGTTTTTGTCCACATCAAACCTCCCGGTACATTCAGCAGCACTCTAGTCACTGCATTCAGTAAAGCTTAGAGTGTGATTCACCTAAAAAAAAAAAAGTTTCCACCATAAAATGAGATGAGTCCCCACTAAACTCTTTTAGGGCCAGCAATCAGCTCTGCTCACACTGTATGTAAAGTCTAAGGTTACTTGCTTAGACAAAGACCTTTACATGGTATATCCTCACATTCGATTAAAAATCACTGTTTAAGAGATTATATTAGTTATAACAGAGTGAGTGAAAACTTATGAGTTGTTTGGAGCACAGACTATCCTTTGGTATGTCTGGACAGTCCCTAGCACATCAATGGTGTAAGTAGAGATCTCAAACTGCTATAATATTTAGTGCCTTGCTTTATGGAAAATTGCCATATTAACTTTTTATGTAGTTTGTTCTAATCACAGCTTGAAATGAATGTATCTTTGGATATTTGGATCCAAAATCATAGGAAAAAAAATTGTTGGAAGGGATTTCAGGAGCTTATCTGATCTAATACCCTATGCAGACTAGTGCCAACTCCAAAATTACATTAGCTTTCGCTGGACCTTCTCCAGTCAAGTTTTGAATATCTCCAATATGCCACAACTAGCATTTCTCGGGATAACTTATTCCAATGTTTGACCATGCTCATTTTGACTTCTTTTTCATTATGTCCACTCGGAATTTCTCTTGGTGCAATCTGTGACCACTGCTTCATCTTTCCCTGAGCACCTGTGAGAAAGAGTCTGGCTCCATCTTCTCTACAACTTGCTGTTGTATACTTGGTCTTCCCATGTTATTTACATTCAGTCACACTGTAAGATAGACTTTGTTTTCATTTATGGAACAGGCATGTTCTTAGTTAATAATGTTCATATTTGCAGAGTAATAAAACAATATGGTGACAGACTGGAAAAAAACAGACATTTTCCATGACAAATATATCTGTATAATTATCAGTGAGTTTCAGGCTTCTATAGAAAAGGCTTCTTCCCTCAAGACAGTTTAAAGACTATCTGTGTCAACTTCTACAGGAGGAGTTGCTGATGGTATTCATCATCTATGCATTTTCAGCGTGGATACTTCAGAAACTACTGAGCTCTCCTTAATATTTTTGTTCTTTCTGATATTTATGAAAATTAGTGAACTGTGAAATGAAGAAAGAACTGCTAGAAAGGGTCACAGTGTTTTCCTGTGATCTGCAGAGCTAGGCTCAGATGAATCAAATAACAAAGGAATTGAACTCCTGCAATTCTTTTTCGTTATGAATTCTCAGCTGTTGCAAATGAGTGAAGTAGTCTACATTACTGATTCAAACTGTCCTGAAAGCATCTTCATTATGAAATGGGAGACAGATAAAATAATATGGAAATAAGCACACTTTCTCCGCTATATATAGATGTGTTGTGATGCTGAAAAATATTTGCAAGACAGTCTCAGTCTTCACCCAACCTCTTGATTGTTGAGGCACTTATACTACTAAATAAAACAAGCTAGAACCTTCTTCTATGGCTAACCTTTCCCATCAAAAGGAGATGACTGTAACCACTCTGCCTGCTGAGAATGGTCCCTGGCACGTCCTGTTTTTCACTTCATTCCAGGCATTGTTGGTTGACCCAGAGGAAATATAGCCTAGAAAGCATGCTAGCAATTAAACAGTACAAATAATCATGGCCTAGTTCTTGAACCTGAGACCTGGTCCTGTTCATTTACTATTGTATACATGTCTTTGAGTATTCAGAGAGCTGCCCTTGTCTTCTGACAAGTCTGGAAACATTCTTTTCATTTCCAAGGCTTTCAGGACCTTTCATTATGATAGACAATCATAGTGCAATGAATCATTGGCTTTCTGTGGCTTTCTTTGTCATCACATAAATTGCAAAGCTGTGGTTTAATACACATTCCCCCATTTAGCTGATGCAGCAGACAGCAGGATTTAGAACATGTCAGACCTTCATCAGAGCATTACCTGTCAGATGAGTCTTTCTGCCAAGCCACATAAGTAACTTTAAACCTAAAAACTTTCATAGTGGAAACAATACAGTATTTTTCTGCCTAGACAAAATGCCATGTGTTGCCTCATTTGGGTGAAGTTAGACTAGACATTTTTACTAGCCCACTTTCATGCATATTCTGAAGTCTTCAAACAAATCTGTTTCAACATTGATAAAATGGCAGGATTGGGTGACAGGCAGGTCCTCAGTTACGTTGAAACGTGCATACAGATACTGAAGCTTAAGCAGTGCGCTACCAGTAGTTCTGCACACTTACATGATCACATAAAGAATGTGTAGCCTTTGAAAACATGTGTTATGGATGAGAGCAAGAGGTACAGCTCTGTTGGAATCTATTATGTAGATCTTTGCTCTCTTGAAAAAAGTTGGCAACTTCCACTTAGTTTCTACTTCACTATTTGAAACAGTTGTTTTCCTCTGAGCTTTACATGTTTCATATATTTCTAGAATGAATTCAGTGTGTTAGGAGTTTTATTCTTGGAAAAGCTAAAATGAAGGTAATTACTCTGAGAATTTGGGGTTTTGGCTTGGGTTTATTTTTGGATTGCAAAGCAATCTCCAGAAATATTTAGTGCTAACACTGACCTGTGTGTGACTGCAGTTTATTTAAAATACCACTCTAAATGCAACCTTTTCTGTACAGTCACAGCATTGCTTTAAATTCCAAGTGCTTGCCGGTAGCTTGATTATCTGTTCCAATATTTTTTCTAGAAATTCAAGCTAGTCTGACCAGTCTTTAATTCTCTGGCTTAATTGTTTTAGCCTTTTTAAGAGACTTTCTGTCTGAACTATATAACTACATTCAAATTCACTGACACTGAGGCATGATCGTATCTGTGCTGGCTGCTCTTCTGAGGGGTGGGAAGTGCAGTTGCAGATGGCAAGGGGATATCTTCAAGAAGAGAAGCCCAGTCTGGAAGGCCTTGGATTATGGGCGTAGCAGAGTGAGATCCTATCTCTGCAAACAATCCTGGCTGTTCATGGAGCTATCTGGAGTGGTGACCTACACTGGAACTTGGCGTTCATCGGGAGAGGCCTCTGCTGTGTAGGAAGCATCAAAGCTGCATTTTCCTTCATGTAACCCGAATGCTCTTTGTTGATGATATTAATACAGTAATCATCTTGTCACAGCCTTCAGGACAGAGGCAGAGGTCCTCCATCACACAATTGTAACCCTCAAATGGGAAGGATCAAGATAGAACAAAACTTCAGTGATGTCACACAGTCAATCTTTTATAGACATAAGACTATTTATTTCATAACTGTAAAACTTTTGAATGTAAGAAATTGTACTGGAACATAAAAAATCTTTTCTTCTAGGCTAATTTTCTACTTCCTTGGTTTTTAGTATCTATACCTGAAGAAATGGGAGGTGGATGCTCTACGGCATGTGAGTTGGTCCCGAAACAAAGGCAGAGTTTAAAACACCCCAGCATCCAAAGGCAAAGGAGTGCCTTCAGATTGCAAACTAGGATTAAAATCTCATGTCCATGTACATTTGTTATGGGCTGAGTGGAAATCTGGGATCAAAAGCAGTCCCAAAGCTCTACTATTATTATTAAGATTTTGTTGGCTAAACTGTTTAATACAGCCCTGTTGTCAGAGAAACTCCTAATTAAGCATACAAGACCAAGGGCAGTAAAAAGGTTTACTACTTCATTCTGCACAAGTGATCAAAGCTAATTAAGCAACTCACCCAAAATCTGGATAAGCAGAACCGAACACAGATCTCTGTTGCTGTGTACAAGGCCATCCATTCTTCCCCAGGCTTCTATGGCTCAGACCTTTTGGTGCTCTCTGACACACACAGCAGTGCTGCTGATTCGGAGAAGGGACAGCAGGTGAGGACAGCCAGCAGAGCTGAGACAGCAATTCCCACAAACAATGATGTGATGCACCCAGCTGGAATGGAGGCAAAGAGGAAGTCGAGGAAGCATTAAGGTGTCTTAGTGTCCTCACCCCTGTATGAATTTAGCATCTACTTCACCACACAATGGAGCCAGCACCTCCATAGAGCCCATGCCCCAGTTCTCTGTGAACTCCTGCAAGGGGGTAGGTTGTAGATCATAACCATGTAACGTGAGTCTGAGGCATGGGAGCCAAATTCATTCTAATTTAGCAGCCAGAGTAAGGTTCAGAAGCATAAAAATCCTTGCATTTGCTTTTCTCTGCACAATTCCTCATCTTCAAAACTGGGATAATGTTGACCTTCCTCACACAAGGGTTAAGAGAAATCCATTAATGTTTGTGCAGTGAAATGAAAGCTAAAAGGTTAAGTGGTTGTTGTTCGTGCCAATAATTCATCACACTGGGCATAAAATTAGAGTTGACAGTGACCTTTCCTTTCCTGAAGTGCTCTTTTGGGCCAGACTCTGGTATCTCTTCTTCTGGCATTAATCAAGAATACATACATTCATAACAGCAGAACTGTTGTACGTTTGCAGTGGTAAAACTAATCAGAACATTTTGCTCTCTTTTTTATATTAACAACTTTATTATTAATCAGATATCAAAGTTTATGCAAATCCTTTCAGGCAAATAAATATTTTTTATTGCTAACATAAAGCTGATGATAAATTAATTGTCCCTCATTTCCATAAATGTATCCCAACAGTAGAATGTCTTTCCTAGGTAACGCAATTGCCTATTAATTATTTCCTTGTCTTTCTGAAAACGAATGTAAGGGGGAGAGACAGAGAAATTTATGTATATACAAGAATGTAGGGGAAAACTTCACTTGCATGGGTATAGGCCTTTACATAGGGGTTCGCTAATGACTTCTGCCTCAGCTACAAATCTTCAGGATCATTAGAGTAATTATGACTCTTGGCTCCAACTCCTGCCATAAATGAAGCTTTATTTTTACGTACACTTTTGCAAAGAAATGTATTACTAATCTTAGTATCAGCGAACTCCTGAGTTAGTGAAAACTTAGTACATACATATATATGCATACACAGCTTTGCCAAATACTCTCCTTGTTTTTTTTCAGGGGCTGGGTTGGGGGCAGATCACTGAGGCTTCTGCCAAAAGGCTGCCATATCTGACTGTTCTTTACATGCTGGAGAACTGAAATGCTGGGTTTACTTAACATCCAGAGCCAATATCTCTTTCAACCATTTCCTGTCTTAAAAACACCACCTTGAATCTTTGCTGCAAGAAGTTTGTCCTGAGTTGCCTAGTTGCAAAATCTTGGTGAAGACAAAAGATCTGTAGTACTACTTCAGTGTAGGTCCCCACAGCTGAGGTTTATTGCAGTTAGATAAATCAATATGAAATTAAGAGTGTTTTGTCACTTATTAACTAAAATTTAATGATCTTGATTAGTAGGTACTTCCTTTTGCATTGAAGACAAACTCTGAGACACTGCAGTATAAGATGGTGATGCTGGAAGCACAGAAATCTGCTTTTTTTAATTAAACTATGGAAGGCAATGATGAATCATTGTGAAAAGGCATGTTCCAAGATCATAATCTCTAGAGCACCTCCATTTACATACTTTTGTCATCAATTTATGCTACTAGTAATTGGCCAATGTTGTCTTTCATTTATTCCCTCTAATCTACTGTTTTGTAACAAACTATTCCTGAAAGCTATGGCAGAAGAAACAGAAATGCCTGTATCAGCTGTGTTGAAGATTTCTATTTCAAAAGTGCTGCTGACTGACTCACTTCAGGTACGGATGTGTTGAAAGCACCATAAGAAACTCTCTCCATTTGGCTTTAATTTCTTTTTTTTTAATGTTTCCTCAAGTTCAGGAATTTCTGGAAGCTCTCAGCTAGCTTTAAAGTAAAATTAGTCTGTAAAAAATTAGAAATTTCAATATCCTGGCCATCAGTTTGACTAGTATCTCTCCACTGATGTTAGAAGAGATATCAAGCAGTTATTCACAGGCATCAGTCAAAGGGATCAAACCCTCTCACATCAGAAAGTAGTAATTGTCAGCATTCTCCCTCCCTTTTTAGAAGGAAGGAAGCAATTGCCTGTAGCTGGGAAAGTCATTCAACAGGCTGAGCTCTTCTGGCCCTTCTGAAAAATATTCAGAGACAGCCAAAAGTTCAAGACAACAGTAAAGACAGGGTGTAGCATGCTGACCAAGCCACGACTGGGAGCAAAGCAGACAGAGGCATTTCCCCTCTCTTGCATCTAGCAAAACCAGCCCTAGGGAACTGAGATGAAAGTGAAGTGCTGTCTTCTACCATCTCTCTCCCCGCAGCCAGTTTTACCATGAAGATGCACTTTGATGCAGCAGCTTTATTCAAGGAAGGTGACAAACCACTGAAAATTATAGTGGATCAGAGGTTCCACGTGGAGAAAAGGTCCCAGTTGTGCACGTGGCTCCACAGGGCTCTGATATGCAGGGATGTGCTCTGTCCCTGGCAGATTTACGAGGGTTGCAGGCTGTCACCATATGAGGAAAACCTATGAGGGTTTCCAGGCTGGCAGCTCTGGAAATGAACCTGCGCTGGAGGAAGGGAGTTCATACACACCAAAGTGGGTACCACTGTGGGATCATTCCTATTTCTGCATGTGGATGTGCAGCTAACGACACCAAAAATTGTGTTGAGACCTATACTGAGCCCTAGAAACTTCTCAGTGGTACTTATCAAAATCTTTCCTAGGCAACTCTATCCATCTGAAATCTCTGTATACTCCCTCTTGGATGCAAGTAGGCAAATGAAACATTAATTGAATTGCACGAGTGACTACACTGAGGACCAGGGCCACAGGTGGTTAACAGTATCAATAGCTACATACTACCAATAGAGCTTCTACATATGGAGAACATCTGTAACCACCGGAAAATCAGGTCTCTTTTCTTGTTGCCTTTGTTTGAAACCTGAGGCTGTTCCTACTATTAAATTCGATAATGGCAGGGAACATTTGTGCCTATAGGAAATCATTGTCTCTGCTGCTAAATTGCTAGAATGGACCCCAGTGTGGCTGCGATTGGGGTCAGAGACATGGCCCAGGTGGTAGCCCAGGCCCATTCCCAAAAGGCACTTTGGATGTCACTACCCTGATTTGAATGTTAACAGAGTTTAATAATACGAGTGTAGGTTTTTCCATGCTCCAGTGCCAGAGAACAGTCCAGACATATTTAATTTCTTAGAATAGACATAGCTTAAATATCCCAGGGATGAAATGATAATAACAAAAGAGATCAAGAATCCATTTTACATATTATGTCAGCAAAGTACGTTGCGCATGATCTTAAAATATATTGTGCGCTTCAGTGCTGGTGATTATATGTTGACTGTAGAAATCTCACTTTTGTAATTAATGTTGCTCCATTTTCTACTGGGAAATATAATTTGTGGATGGAATGGAGAAACCTTAATGAATCAATGTCACAGTGTTCAAATGCCTAAAAAACATCCTCCTTTTACGGCAGCGGCAGAAGGTAGGATGATATAAATGATACAAGAGAGTAATCCTATCACAACCTAACAAGACCCTGTTTATCAGCAGGGATGAGTTAACTGATACTCAGCCCATCCCTTTTGAAATAAACCACATTTGTTTAAAATCTCTTTACAGATACTGATTCACTGAAGCTCATTCCACCTGCCCAGAGATTAATCTCCTGATAGAAAACTAGCAAAAAGCACCAAAAAAATCATAAGCCTTCAAAGAGGGTTAAGCTAAAATATTTAATCTCTTGACCAGTAAGCTAAAAGATGCCAGATAAGGTTAGTATTCTGCTAAGAAGTGGGAGATCATTAAGCTAATCCTACTCTTTATAATTGTCTGTCCATCCTGGGCAAGCAGTCATTCTTCGCTTCACTCAGTACTTGTGTTCAGCTGTTTAAATGTTAAGGAGTCATGGCAAAAGTATATCATCACCAGCAAAATACATGGGCACTCAGAGAAGTTACCTCAAGGCAGTCTGAGATATTTCAGTGGGCAAGCTGCCCCTTTGTAACTACTGGCAATGGTCTTTTGAAATGTGAGATTGCTTAGCTGTGTCAGCGAGGTGAGATGGGACAGTATCTTGCTTATGACAGAGAAGACGTGAATCCATGGAGGATGGAAGCACAAGAGGAGAAATTAAAACCTGGTGAAGTCAGCTCATTCTACGTTCACTGTTTGTTTCAAAACTGGTGTAAGATAAGTTGGCTTCCACAGAGTTATACACATCTACTGTGGCTGCGAAGTACTGCTGAAGAAAAGTGAGAGAAGTTGGGAAACTTAAGGGAAGAAGTTGTCTGGCAGGTAGCCTGTTGGTTGCGTGGCATACCCAGATCACTGAAGATGTTGGCACCTGAGTGTTTGGTTTGGGGTAAAGGAAAACTTGTTATTTCGGCTTAGTCCCCTCTCCTGGTCAAGGTGTTGTTTCCCTGACAGTCACAGGCAAGGATGCAGATAATGTGGGATTAGGACTCCCACTGTGGTCATAATTGTTGACCTGCAAACCCCAGAATAGAGTGATAACACTAATTTTGTCCACTTTTGTTCCAACGCAGCTCTAAAAATCACTTGAATGGAAGCCGTGAGTTTCTGCATTGCTTGTAAGTATACATAGAGTGCTGTCTGAGACTTTTAATTAAGATTTGAATGTTGGGGGGATGACTGTAATTTAAAAAAAACCAACCTCACAAAACTCTGTTCTTGGAGAATCTAGATCAAATAAAGTAAGAGTTCAAGCTGAGTAGACCTGCCAGTTTGAAAGGATCTTTTGTTAGAAAGCTAATTTACAGAAATATAGGGCTCAAAGTTCACTAAGAGGATCAGCTTTTATTTTTACTTAAACGTCATTGTTACAAAAAAACAAAGGCAAGTCTGGTCTACATCATTTGCCACATTGATCCCATGGGCATTTAAGTATAAAAGAAACCAGCTAATACGGGGGATGGAGGGAAGGAAGTTTGGGGTTTAATGCAAATATATGCAACAGAGATATTTTTTTTTTTTTAAAGAAAATGAACAGTCACTTTTTCAGCTTGAGCTCAAACCAGGAGCTTAGGGGTTTACTAAATGTTCATATATCATCAGTTTGTGTTTCATCTGCTAAATAAACTTTCAGGTGCTTTGTGGCTTAAGAAACCCTTTGTCACCTGTTAAAGAAATGCCAGTTCATTCCTCACTTGCCAAGTTCCTTTTTCCCCCCCTCCTTAATGCCACCCCTGATTTTCTGCGATGTGGGCTGGCTGTTGAAATGCTCTCATAGGGACCTGAGGAACCTATTCTTCTACCAAGTCAAAGGCAAACCTCCAATTGCTTCAGTGGAGCTGACCTTGAGTTGTCACCTGACAGTGAGAGTCCCTCTCAGCTGAGAGTCCGGGAAGAAATGAGAATGAAAACATGATTGAATTTCTCTTTCTGACACGAAAGTCACACCTGAGTGTAAGTTCAGCAGCTGGGTTTTATCTGGCATTAAGAAAGACAGAGATATTAGCATTGTTGCAGATCCAGCCCCTGAAGGATTGCTTATTATTAAAATACCATTCTATGTGGAAAGTTTGGAAGTGATTATAAATCTCCTAAATTGCTGACCATTTTTCTTAAGAAATAAACTTCCTTGTTTTCTGAAACAAGAAAAAAATGGTTTAACATTTTTCATCCCAAATTAAAAAATTTGAAGGAAAAGGTGAATTTTCCAAAAATTTTGGACTTAATGCCTTTTATCTCCATCAAATCTTCCTTTAAAATGATTGCACTCCATTTTATTGTACAACTATGTGTCTCAGAGAAGAAAACGCTTGATCTCACTAGGAGTTAAATCTGCATCCCTGAAAAAACAGCAGTGCTTCTTGTAGGGATGAGGTTTCCTTTGGCCCAGAAGGAAGAGGTTAAGGTGCATTGGCATAGGTCATAAAGGCGCTTTCTTCCAGAAGTATGTAATAATGAGGCAGCTGCTCCAGCTTGATTAGAATTACAGTCGTTACCTCACTCATTTGCCCTTGCAGAAGTGTTATTTTTAATTGGAAGCGGCACTTGTGAATCACCTCATCCAGTTCATTATGAAAGTCCATTGTCACGAACTAGCAGACAGCATAATGTATTCACAGGGCATTGTGCTCGCTCCCGCTTCATGCCAGGTCCGTACTTTCCCTCCCTGTGGAGCAGATAGCTTATTGAACACCCCAGCTGCTCAGGGGAAATGATAGGTACGTAAATGATGAACACAAGGACCCTTATGTGTCACGTCAGGGCTGACCCCTTTGCAGGAAAACTGATTATCTCTCTTGAAATGCTCTTGAGGATGCTCCCTGCCTCTGGCTGCTGATTCTGTATTGAAGAGGAAAGAGGAAACTAATGGGAAGGATTAGAGAAGAGGTGGTGAATAGCTACTGAAATGGGACCCCGTCTGCACTCCTCCTATTGCAGATACAGAAACTGATTGTGTTTGTAGTCTCACAAAGGAGATTTTTGTTCTGTCTGAGATTCCCTCAGTCCTACATATGTCAGTTTTGCAGTGAAGACACACAGTGCTTTCTGTTGTGTGAGGAATGCATCAGGCTGTCTTTGTGGTGTAATTTCTGTGGCTAAGCAGGCAGGACGGCCAGGTGAAATTAATGTGGACAGTGTCCTAAAGACAGGAACCTTGTTTTTACAACTCAGTCTTGAAAGAAATGCTTTGAACCCTGAAGAAATTCTCTGGTGGCAGTCAGAGCTCCAGCATCTAGGAGTTCAGTTTTGCATTTTGCAGTCATGCCTTCACAAAATGTGTTTTCTAGGTCTGCTCCATATTACCCCACACTGCCAGCCTTCCTGGGTTATCAATTAAATATCCAGAGTTGTCTCTCACTTTACTGATTTCAAATTTGATAGTGTTCAATCCCTGAAAAGGAGAAATGTCAGCCTCAGAAACTTCCCCAAAAAAGGCGAGGCTGCAAAGCACTGAATCACACAGTCATACTGAATCCCACTTAAGTTGCTTTCCTGTATTTCCAGCAAGCCTCCTTCTAAAACCAGAGTATCTCAAACATCACTTACCTCCTGCTCTGGCTGAGGGATATACTTCAGATGTTAACATAACCAAATACTGAAACAGTTATATAGAAAGTACACTTACAACTCAATATCCTGTTTTTTGTAACCAACCAATTTTCTAACACTATTATTTGCTGTGCCTTTAAAAATTGCTTGCCTTGTTCTAAATTCATTTTCATGCTTTTTTTTTCCTTTTTCTTTTTTTTTTCCCATGCCCTTTGGAAGACTGCCATCGTTACTTCTTCCTTTAGGGTACGATCCAGAACCCACTAAGTCATTGGAAAGTTCAGCAGAGATGGAATTAAGACCTTAAAATCTTCTTGGAAGCTCATCTATCTAGAGAGACTTCTAGCAAAGAAATAAAGAAGATGGTACCTTGCATTTTTTCTGAGAATTTTATAAAACCAACAGGCAGATACAATGGTATGTATTGTATTGATGTGAGACGTGTATTTTATCAACTATGATAAAATGCATTCATTAACATCTCCTCTTGCTGTTCTTCTTTTCACATAACTGTGGCACATTCAGAGGATAAATACCTTCTATTTTAAGATCCTACAAACTGTCTATTACACTGTATGCCCCAAAAAAAGAAGATAACCTTAGAAAAACTGGTAACTCCAGAGAACTTCTTTCTTTAAAACTAAGACCTGGGATGAATCTTCTTTTTGGAGATTTTGATCTTTTCTACTGAGTGTGAAGAGATTAGGTCTTTTTTTCACAGACTTCTGATCGGACTGGGGTCAATGTCGGTTTGAGATGATAGAATTTCTAAATATATCTGTTCACACACAAATAGCTATTTGAGAAGCAGGTTTCTAAGTTCCTATTACAGCTAATTGAGTTCTCACCTAGATTCCACTGCTGGAACAGAGACATCTCATTCCATGATAGATGTCCTACCTGGCTTCCACCTACCAATTCAAGCAGATCCCATGTACTGTTGATCCCATGTACCCTCAACCCCATGAAGATGTCTCGGAGATCTTAAAGCATTTGAAATGGTTAGGTGCAGGTTAGGTGGAATACCCTGAAGATCCTAAAATGGCACCAAGCCTTTACCTTTAAGAAAATTACTGCACTGAGTGCAAGATGACCTGTGTCTTGATCACAAGTGATGGGGCTTGGCTGGTTAATTACTGCTTTCTTGTCACTTGTTAGGTGACTGGGATGCCTTTCCATCCATCTGTTACTACGGAAAGGCATAAATCCTCTTTCCCACTGGCCTTACTCACGAGGCTGTATCTGGAGACCTTCTAGTTAGCCATCTAAAATAACCTGCTAAGGGCAGGGTGGGTTCCACACATACCTAACATGGTACTGGATAGTTACATTTAAGCAAATTAATCTGCCCTTTAGATTTAAATACCTTAATTCAGAGTTGAGTCCCATCATTTGGTGCTCTCTAGCTTTCAGAAGGCTAAAGTAGAAGGAAATTAATTCCTGCTGTTGTGATAGATTCTTGCTCTGGAAATATTACAGAATAGGGATCAAAATAGAAATAATTACCTTTGTGCTGACTTCAAGGTGACTGCAGCTGGAATCCTTACCTGCATGCTAATTTCTGTCAGATCACTCCTAACAGAGGAGCCTAGACCACTACTGAGACCATTCAAATACCAAAATTAGATGAGATGAACCCAGTCTCACAGGTCTATTAAAAAGTCATGCCTACTTGAGGAGTATCCTAATTACCACTTGGAAGCATTGTGCATGCACTGTGTCTAATAAATATGCATCAGTAGAACAGAGCACAAGTACTCCTTGCAGTGTAGTATTCCTGAATTATTTTAATTACATTTGCAAACAAATATATTGGGAAGTGAATGTTTGCCAATTGATAGTTCTGTTGTGCATCTAAGATTTTCATGCTGTCGTGGTGTGTCCCTAATCAGTATTCCTTACCCAGCACCCTTGCCTGCTTACCTAAAAATATTTAACACCTTTTTTCAGAACTAATGGTCTTGTTTAGGTGTGAAATCAGCCATTCTTCACCTAAGAGTTAATCTCTTCCAAACACTGGGTTATTTTGTGATAGTAATAAGGCAAAAGTAATCTGTCATCTGTATAGTACTAGTATGCAAGTCTTTGCCTAGTATGTGAGTCATTTCTCCAATACTGGTTGAAAATAAATGTTGGAAGGGGCTTGAGGAATAAAATGAGCCTTCTAGGAACCCTTAAATACAGAAAACCTAGAGACAGAGGGTGAGGCATGTGCATTCCTGAAAGTTTTAAGCATTTTGATGCATTGTTCCCAAATACCAAGATACTTTTCTGGGAAAAGTAGCAGCAATTTGTGGTCAAGAATGAACAAAGAAATCTAAGATCAATATTTACATGTACCCACCCAGAGGGCAATTTTATCCCCTAGTAACATGTCCTGGCCTGAACCCAGACCACACTGGATCTAGAATGTGACTTCAATTAGCTGCGTTTGTAGATAGCCTTTGGTAAACTTCCCCATAAACTTGCTCAGGAAAGGTGGGCTTAGCTTTGGAAGTAAATGTCTATGTAATGTCCGTAGGATGTGTTCCTGAAAAGTCGGAGAGACTCTGTTGCGTTTAAGAAGGAAGGGAGACATTCTTCTCTGCAGGAGTACCTGGCTATTTGAGCCTAGGTGGACCCACCAGCAAGGGCATGCGTTGTTGTAATCCCAGTTCTTGAGCCCAGGTTCCTGTAGGGAGCTCAAAATTTTGTGACTGCAATAAAAACACTAAATGTCATGAAAGACTTTGGGTTGCTTGCTAGTGGGAGCAGACTGTTTAGTCTATACAGTTGCGTCCAACTATTTAAGGAAGCTTCAAAAATTTGTTCAAAAAGGATCCTTTTAGCCAAGTACAACAGTAATTCTTTGCCATCCCTGTTACTCTGTTCTGGTGCATATCGTATGTACTGAGGTCCCTCATCTAAGGAGAAAATGGCAAATTTAACTGAAAACCGTGTAACGTATTTGCCAACCCAGAAGAATGCAATTAGGCTTATACTTAAAAAAAAAAATTATCTACATAAAGGCTGGTTATAGAAAATGACCATATATTTCTGCAAGTATGTCATTTAAAGTTTATTACTAGGTTGACAAAGGACTTCATGAAGCTGATCTTGCTGAGGATGAGAAATATATGCCATCATGTTTGAAATTATTATGCCAATTGAAATAAACACACAAATACAGATAATTAAAGTATATATTGTTTTTCTTTTATGGAATAATAAAATGTATTACTTTTTATACTACTTTGCCAAGAAAACAAATAAAAACTTTGATGTATTTTCTACCAGAAAGATGCAAACATATACCAGCTTTTTTCTATAAAAGGATAAAATGGCTTCCGTTAAACTTAAATTGTGTGTTTGAATTTTGTAATTGGGAAATAAACCAAAATATCACTTAAATATCAATTAAAACATCATGTCTTGGGGTAGAAAAAACAAACAAAAAAAAGATTTTTTTTTTTCCAAAGGGATTAGCCACAGAATATATGTTGGGCTTTTATTATTATTACAAACACATGCTAAGTATAGAAAGTAAGTTTTATTCTAATTGTAAGCAAAATTTCAGAAAACTTAAAACTTTATATGCAGAGATAGAGAACAGTTTTCAAGGGCATTGTTCCTAGTGAATAAAGCCATAGGTAGTAACTCCAGAACCCTTTATGTCCTACACTAGGGAAGCCCACGCCATAGGACTGTGCCAGAGCCCCACAGCCTTGTAACAAGAGCTGCTGATAATTAAAACGATATGATTTGGTCATTTTCACCCAACTTGTACTGGGGTTCTTGAGGAAAGCCTAGTTTTATCAGTGTGTGCATGAAGGATATTTCTAAAATGCATTTTCCTCTTCTTTAATTTGGTTTTGTTCAAACTGATGTGAAAGCCATTAGAAAACGTTGAAACACCCTGTAAATCAGTCCTTGAGCTTCTTCCAGCTGTGGCCTACACTCGGTTCGTTTTAGCAGAGTAAAGGTTTAGTCTCTCTCATAGGTGGTTGACTCAACGTGAAGGTGCCAATTGATACTCATTGACTAGGAAGGTAATTTAAAGAACTAATTTTCATCTGACATCTAATCTTAGTGATTGATGCTGCCTCCCTGTAAAACCTACTTAATCTATGGATTTAAAAATATTGTCTAAGAAGTTTCCCAACTCTCCCACCCACCGGCAAGTACAGATTATCGAAGGGTTAGTAAACAAGTACAACTTTCAGTGGAGCAATTTCATAGTGAATTTTTTCAGGATCAAAATTGATGATCTTCAGTGCAGCCATAGAAATTTATATAGTTATTATGAAAGAAAAATCTTTTTCAAAATATCACTAAAGCCATGCATAACTGGGCAGGTTTTTTTAACTTTGTCCTACTGAATTATGGTTTCACGGGTTCCTCACCAAAGAAGACACCTTGCAACAAAGGCAGGTATTGCTTTTCAGTAAGAACTCTATGCAAAAAGGGTAAAATATTTATTGACAGAGGGAACACACTTCTTCGGTACAAGTCTGGGAATGGTCAGTAGCATCCATTTTGTCTCAGTCATACTATGCAGGAATTCAAAAGACTTCTATAATTCCTTTGAACCACTCATTTCTTTCAATCAAAATATAACTTCAAATGCTAAAATCTTTTTTATACTATAAAATTTTAATTGGTTAGGTGATCCTTCCTTAGGCCCCTTCACAGTGTACTTCAGGGTTGGGTTTAGTGTCATAAGTAGAGGTCTTCCCTTGCTTTAGCATCACTCGGTGCAATCAACTCACAACACTATTTAAACGAGAATGGCCATGAAGCTGCAGAGATCTCTCCTCAATCACTTAGTGATAATTAATCTCAGAGGCATGTACTGCACCTCTGGAACATTTGAGATCAGACTAGTTATAGTTAGTTAACATTGTAGCAAGACAACTGAAACATAGACCTTTCCTTCTCTTTAGAACATTTTCCTCTAATCATTAGTTTAATGATTTATTATTAATAATTTATGATAGTCACAAGCTCAAACTAACTCCCCATTGATGCTATATCTCATCATCACTGCATCCAATCCTGTATCTATGGGATTTCAGGGTGGAAAGTCTGTGCAAGCGTGCACGAGAGATATTATATATACTTGTAGATAGATAAAAAATATGTATGTTTGTATGTAGATGTAAATATATTAATTAGTATCTACATATACAAGCATTAATTTTTAAAATTTGAAATTTCAAAATGCACTGCCTTCTTTAAATGTTTAAATAAATAATTTTATCTCTGAATAATGGTACCACTTTTTAATGGTTCTCTTAACTAATATTAAATGTAACTCAAGGCATGTGAACACACAAAGGACATTATTACTGCATCTGAACATCTGTTTTTGCACCAGCTTTTGGGTATCATTAATTTCCCACCTACAGATTATAAAACATTGCATTACCTTTAACAGCTCATCAAAATTATGAGCAATTGTTGTAACCATATCTGCACTCCCAGGAGTCTAAGCACATCATGGTTTACATAGTCATCAAGGTAACAGAGCAGTAAAAAAGTTTTGAAGGAGAATGAGGTTGATCTTATATCTGAAGAGTTCTTTTCACATAGGGAAGAAGAGCATGGAAGAAAGATGTGATGTTTTAAGTCTTTCACCTTTGACCAGGTTATTTAATTCATCACCCTTAGGCTCTGTTGTAAATTAGCTGTATTTAACAATGACATTAATTCATTAATTTGATTTTCCCAAGTTCATCTTGGCCTCTGGGCTGTTAATGAAATCTAAGAAATGTTCTCTATAAAATTTACACAAAACTTCCCAAAGTGAAGTCCAGATTACACATGCATAATGGTACTGGTCTGGTGAATCTAAGCCACAACTTTTAAAGCCTCCAGTGCATAAAGAAGCCTTGAACAAAATATCCTAAATGCTCATATATCTACTAGCATACAACATTTACAGTCATAACTACAATTAGGTCTGCACTTAGCTCCATGGTAAGCTATTGCATATTGGAAAGAGCCACATGTATTTGCCATCTTAAATGTATGTTGTCCTATATCAGCAACTCTTGTATACCACTCCCTTTCAAACTTCTCTACAGCGTGTTTATGTGCCCTGTAGTCAGACTAAACCACTTCTCCTGTTTAAGTCTCTGATGGCACATCAGCTTAGCTTCCTCCCCATTTGACTGCAGGCCATCAGGCCCTAGACCATCCAAACTGCGCGCAGGCTGCTCCAGCTCCAGGCTTCTAGCAGGAGTGATCCAGTTGGCTCCATTTAACCAGGCATGGATGACAGGACAGTTTTTTCTGGGGGACGCTCCAAGCAGTAGGAATATGTTTTGCATTATTGGCTCTAACATATCGCCTCAGTGGCAGGCTGTGAAATCACGTAAGGCATCAATTCATTGTTTCATGAACTTCAAAGTAGAAAAAGCACAAAGTTGAATCATAATTATGCCTCAAGACCGAAGTGGTCACACAGGACCCAGGGAAGACACCGACTGAGTGCTAGGCAGCGAGCTAGTCTGCAGCATTTGGGACTGGGACTTTTGCCCAGGCGCTACCCACAAAACCAAAATACGCATATGTCATCTTCTCTACTCTTGAATAATTTCAGGGGCTTTTCTTTTTATCCTCCTTAATTTTGTCAATTTTCTCTCCCCTTGTCCTCAGTGCAGGCAGAATGATGGCATCTCCCCCCATGATCATATAGGGCTCCTCGCCTGGTTCACTATTCTGTCTAGCCACAGCATTTCTAATTGAGGAAATTGCATGGAGGCTGTTTCTACTCTTTTCAGAGAAACAAGACTTTAAAGATGTTTTCATGAGCAATCAGGTTACACTGGCAAAAAGATGGATTTCTATAGTTTACTTGTCTTCTCCAAAGCCAAAAAAAATACATATTTAAGGCTCCTGAAAATAGCAAACAGCTCAGGTGAAAAAGGACAACCTAAAGCCAGCATTACAACTATTTATAGGTGTCGTGGTTTAACCCCAATCAGCAGCTCAGCACCACGCAGCCGCTCACTCACTTCCCCCCACCCTGTGGGATGGGGGAGAGAATCGGAAAATAAAGTAAAGC
>JAVKLA010000027.1:45947709-45958039 GCA_034782735.1 Sagittarius serpentarius
ACGGGCCGCAGGGGAACCTCTGCTCCGGCGCCTGGAGCCCCTCCTGCCCCTCCTTCTGCACTGACCTGGGGGTCTGCAGGGGTGTTTCTCTCACATATTCTCACTCCTCTCTTTGACTTCAGTTGTGCAGGTTTTTTTCCCCCTTCTTAAATATTTTATCCCAGAGGTGCTACCACCATCACTGATGGGCTCGGCCTTGGCCAGCAGCAGGTCTGTCTTGGAGCCGGCTGGCATTGGCTCTATCAGACACAGGGGAAGCTTCCAGCAGCTTCTCACAGAAGCTGCCCCTGTAGCACCACCGCTACCAAAACCTTGCCACTCAAGCCCAACACATCACTGAATGGTTTGGATTTTACCGTGAGAAAGAAGTTAGTCTATGTCCCAGAGGAACGGATTGGTCAGGTTTCTCATTACAAAAATAAGAGGTCTCCTCTGAAAGATCCCTTCATCTAGACGTTTGAATAGATTACAGCTGAATGAATAGAAAGAAAGAGCTGTGCTTGCTACAGTGATACAGAAACTTAATAGGTGGGTGGAGCACAAAATAGCAGTAACAAAAAGAGAGAACTTTCTAAGCACTTTTTTACCATTGCAGAATGATTTCCTAGCTTATTCAAATACGCACAAGGTGTGCATAGAAACATTTCTTTGCACTGACACCTTGAGAGATCTATAACTTTCCTTTCACAAATCTGAGTATCTTGTCAAAGCAATTTGAAAATTTAGTAGAGAAAATGCCTCAATTGTAGCACCTCTTGCAGCTTGTTTTCTGCTGCAGTGAACTCCAGACCATAACATTCTTCTGTGTTATGAGTCTCACAGCACAGCCTTTCAGATCTTGTATGCTTGGGCTTTTTTATTGTTTGGTTACAGAGCAGCCACATATTTCAGATATGGTTGTAATCTGAAAGGAGATATTTTAAAAATTACATAACGAATTCCGTGTGACTTAATGATGGTAAATTGGATTTGGTGCATTTATAAATTAAATGGATTATTTTATACTTGAAAGATTGAAAACTCAGCCTGGCATATGAAAGCCAAACTACACTTTGTCATCCTCACATGAAGAGGGTTGGAATAATCTTCTCTCCATATCCATGGTTTGTACAGGAAGATATGGTGGGTTTCATGCGCAGTAATAGAGACTGTGGTTGGTCACTGGGAAACACTTTTGAAGAAAAGGAGGCAAGCACTTGCTAGAACTGGCTTAAGATGGAACCTCCATCACTGTAGGGGTTCATGAACAGGGTAGTCAAAAATCTGGAAGGAATAATGGAGGTGTGGATCACCGTGTACCATGTCAGGGAAATGATCTAAATTATCTGTTGCATGAAGTCCCATCTGACCTATTCTCTATGATATGGGTTGTTAATAATGAAGATTCTCCAGCCATACTAAAGATCCTCCCATAACAAAAACCTATAATAAAGCCAAACCACACCCAGCCTTAGCACCATGTCTTCAGACAGTATAATCAGTTCCTCTCTTTTCTCTTTGGTAGTCAGTCTGACTACCAAGTAGCCACTTCTCTTGAATTGGCAATGTGTTTTGTGATGCCTCTCCACCTCATTCTATGTAGTTTTCTTCCTCAGAAATGTTTTTTTTATTCCCCACTTGTGCTCTAATTTTTTTATACAGCTTGGAGCATAAAGCAGTCTCTACTTTGTGTTTCACCCCTGTTATATACTTATTTCCTTACAGTAAAAAGAAACAAATCCTTTCCAAGAGAATAACGTTGTAGTAGGTAAAACCAAAAAAAGTGGAACAATAAAAGTTTAATGGGAATATGCCCAGTAACATAACACGTATCCAGTAGTGCACACCAATCCCTGTAAGTAAAACATTCACTGATCTGCATGCCAGAGGATTGCAGGTATACTATAGGGCATAGGAATGATGCTGGGGTGGCAGGGCATAGATGTCCTTTTCAGCCACTGATGACTAGAATCCAACCCAAATGTGCTTCGGGTTAGAAGGGACCCGGCCATTCAGCTGCATCTTTGCACTCCAAAGAGTTTACCCACCCCTACTTGGTCTATACTGGCTGAAGCCTCTGGCCTGAAGCCCGTGCTCCTCTCCCTGTACTCCTAAAATTTTGCTTTTTCTCCTTTTACTAATTTTTCCCACAGAGCACAAGATTTCCCACAAGAGTTTCAATTTCATGTGCCTTACTCCTAGTTAAAACACAATGGAGGAGAATTTCAGGGTCTGGTACCCAGCTGCCCTGGGAAGCCAGTAGGAACAGGTATATTACTATATTTTGTTACTATAGTTTTGACCTGTGAGAATTTTTCCTTCTGTCTTGGTCCTCATAACTATATTGAAACTCACCAAGTGCATAGTGAAGTTCAAAGGAAGAACTTTGCCTTCCTTGGAACCTGAAGACCCTCAGGACAGTGTCTAATTATCATTGCACAGCAATATGAATTGGCAGGATATGTTCTAAACTCTTTAAATATTCAGCCATAATATTTGACCTGATGACTCTGTGCAATGGATTTGACAGTCTAGGCTAACCTATATGAAAAGAGTTTTTCACATCTTTTAATTTTGCCATTCTTTTAATTTAATTGACTGACCCTGTTCTCATATTAGGGCATTCACTACAAACCTGTCTCCCAGAAGAACCTGCAACTCTTGCTGACATTCCAGTCACAGGTTGTTAGGCTTCACCAGGAATATGAAAATACGGGTGGTGTGCCTCCACACTGAACCTAACAACTGCTTTCCTTGAGACTTCCAACACATTAAACAGTTTATTTTTAATTTAATTTTCTCTCCTGCTGAAATTAGTGGAAGGTTTTTTTGTCATCATGGATGACAGTGCAATCAGATGCCAATAATAGGAAGCAAGGTACAGAAAGTTTTTGTGCAGACAGTAAATTGCTGATATTTTTTATGGCCTGTGCAGAAATTTAACTGACACTCCCCACTGAAATCTTGGTCATGAGTCAGGATTTTCCAGTTCACTGGCCCAAAATGTTCTAATAGAGGGAAAATAATTAAACTCCAAAACAGTTTATTGCCTACTGCTCTGAAATATGACCTAATATACAGCAAACAAGAACCTAGCTATAAAGAAGTGTGAATTTCATACTCAAAAAAAAAAAGGAAAACTGAAGTTTATGTGATATTATGGTGTCACTTTAGCCTGAGAACTTTGGATGGCATTTCTAAGTTACCTTGGCCACTTTAAGTGATACAGACGTATACGCTCAGATAATTCCTTGGCACCCTCTGTGTCGTGCAAAATATTTGGCTGGTGACAATTAATCCACTCCAAGAAATGATGTCAGGAAATAAGTAATGTCTAATAGGACGGAAGGCATTTTCAAGCTGAGTTTTTTATAACCCTACTGCCAGGAACGGGCACTTTTGGTTCCTCCCCTCTGCCCTGCATTGAAGGATTTATATTATTTATTTTCTTAAACTAAAAGTTCAAGACCATTAAGGAACTGCAGTTCATCTTTAAGACGAATTGCAAACCAGCTGTGCGGTATTTCTCATTAATGATCCGGTGCATATTGAACAGCACGCAGAGAAGCAGGATACCAGTTCTCTCTTTGCTAAACACAGCAAAATAGCGCAATCTATAATCCATATAGCATTGTTAGAAAAGTACAATGATTTCAGTTGTCTAAACTATAAGCTACGAGTAACTTTAATCAAGAAATGTAAACCTTCCCAGGCTGCAACCGAGTTGTACACAAATCACGATTTGAAGGCTTACCAGTCAGAGATCATAGTTACAGGTCCTCTGTAAACAGTTACCCAATAAACTAGTGAACATTCAGAACATCTGTTGTTTCAATTTTACAGGAGACCACATCTATCACTAGGTAGTTTCATTTTCCAGGAAAAGATAACTGCTATGCTAGGAGTTATTTCACCCCTTAATGAATTTCCTATTTGACAGTGTGTGCATCCAGTCTGGGTTACAACATCATGTGTAACAGCTGAAATCTGGCTTTTAAATGATCAGTGGTTAACAAATAGCTTTTAGACTTATTAATGAGAGCAAAGGAAAGGATTATTTCTTGCCCTGTATCTGGTAGGAGGTGGGATGAAATAGGCTGCAGAGTATGTCTTCATGCCTGGGACAGAACTTTGGCTGCTAAAGTAAGATGATACTGGCCAGAGACTCAAGAAATGCCTTTACAGTGTGATCATAATGATGTTAAGATCAGGCATATTTTTATGCTGCTTTGTTTCCAGTTAAAAACAGCTAACAACTTACACAATATGTTAAGATAAAGTGAGAGAAGTCTCTTACTCTTTAAAAAATGCAGACAAGGGAACTACACTGTTTTTCTGTGTTTTTCTTTCTGAATTGAACTATTATTTCCAACAGGAAGTGCATCTGTAAAGCATCGAGCAAACCTTTGTTGTGCACATGTGGTTAGAAGGTCATATAACAATGCTGAGTCTGTAGATTCCTCAGAAGAATGAATATGGGGAGGTAACTCCTGTGGATTTGTATGTCCATAAGGCAATGGAAAGAGGGAAAAGCAGGTTTCCTGTTAGATGTCCCATATCCTTGTATTTCCATTTCTTGAAGTCAACTGAGAGCTGAGCTGCAACGGTCTGCCAAGAATAACAGTGTGACTCTCATACAACTCTTTCTTTTAAGGCCAGTAAAAGTCAAAGGAGTTATTCTTGGCTCTGCAACACAATTGCTTGTTAGTACTTCTAGCATATAGCAGGCCAGGCAGATAACCAGACATTTGACTTCCCTATTATTAACATCAGCTTCTTCCTGTTTCAAATTATTTTTGGCGTTCCAATAGCAATTTTCTCTCAGAATACAGTGAGAAAATCCCTGACTCTTTCAGATGTACAAGGTCATTTTTTAAGCAAGAGTGTTAACTGGGACCCAGTCAGAAACCAGCTGTCCCTCACAAGGAAGAGCTGCTTATGAAGTCACCGATATGTTGTTGTTTCCACAACTGTTTAACCAGATCGCACTATTGATAACATAGGACTGAACTCCTGCAGCAAGGAGATGTTTTGGAAGAGATGAAGGGTGATGCACAGATTCAGGCACCAAAACCAGACAAAGCAGTACATGCATTTCAGTTGAGGAGTAGTTCACCATGTGTCTCAGCGCTTTGCCGGGCCAGGACAATGTTGTGATGCTGACTAGACTTTCCTGGTGGCCTCTGTGGCCAGCCAAGCTATTTCATTCTTCTTCAAGAAGAGTAGCTCAGTGCTGCATGAGACTTCACTGAGGTCTCCATGCGCATGTGCCCTACTCACAGGCAGGTTGCTCTGCAGGCAAAGTTTGTCCCTTGTACACATCAGCCATTTGGCAGCTGAAGGTTCTATTCCCTGTACAGAGAGTGTTTTAAAGGGAAAGTAGCAACTGAAAACTTCTTTAAAGGAAAATAAGAAAACACTTTCTTCAGAGAAGACTGCAGAGGAATATAAAATAGTTTGTGATCGCTAGATTGTGTGGCAAATATAACTAGAACCAAATAACTGTTTCTCTAAAAGTTATTTATATCCTCTAGTGCCTGCATTGATTGCTGCTTTCATCACACTGTTTTAGGTTTGCTTTTCAATGATTAAATTTCATAGCCCTTTCATTTGACTCTGCTAAGGCTCTGGGAAGCCCAAGAACTGTTCAGTAGCAGCTCCTGTGCATTTGTTCACAGTGGCCCACATCCCTCCTTGCCCTGTCCCGACTGCATCCCCCAAGACCGATCGTCTTAACACCCCTCTTACCTGAAATGCCCAGCATCCATTATGCAAAAAAACCTTCTGCTAAAAAAGGGATTTACAACCCCTTTCTGAACATGACTTTCCTACAGCAGGAAACACCTCAGCATCATCAGGCCAGTTGAAGTGCGCTGAATGCCTTGTCTAAACCAGAGAAGTCTAATCTCTTTGAAGCTCCCCCCAAGAAGTATTTAGAGTACTTGCAGCACTGCAGGTGTCTCAGGAAAGCAGTGCCACATGTGCTGCTGGTATTTGTTGATGGTATTTATTCTGCGGTAACCTTAATGTTTAGACTCTCTCTCTCCTGACACGCACTTGCACAGCATCCCCTCCGCTTCCCACGGGATGTGTGAAGGGCAGAAGCAAAACCAGAGGGCATCTGAGCCTGCGCCAAAGCAGGAACAGGAACCGTCTTCAGAGTCCAACCATGACTGACTGCTTATCACCTGGGGAGCCATCACTCTCCACAAACCGAGCTGACTGTAAACTGCTCCTGACAGTTTTAATTTCTCTAAGGGTCGTCTTTATTGGACAGTCTCTCCATATCTCCTGTTGACTTTTATGAAGGGTGTCACGCTTCTGTTTTTTTGTCATGGAGCGGGACGCTCAGGAAGAAGTATAACGGAGGGACAAAAACATTCAGATAAAGAAAATGTGAAGATCATTTTGTAGATAATTAGTTTCTTCAATTAGAAAAAAAAAAAGAAAAAAGAAAGGACAAGGACAAGCCCCATAAAATCCAGGCTTGAAGCAACTGAGTGGTAAACCAGTATAATCCCCATTCACACTTCATTATCTTCTCTGGACTTCCTGGTCATACACTTGGGATGAAGCTGACACTCAAAAAGCAGAAACAGGGAACATGACAAAAGGGTTGCTCTGCAGAGCAAAGCCAGAGGGAGGTGTCATCTCCATGAAGGTTTGGTCGATTTGGAAAAGTTGTAGAAGTGTGGAGCATGTTTCAGTAACCAGAATGAAGATGTGTAGAGATTATACAGAATACTACAAAGTCTGAAAAATATCTCCCTCCTGCCACAGAGGAATAAAGATACCACCAAGGGTGTGTACTACATTAAAAACTAACACAGACAAGTAGATGATTTCTTCATAGACTTCAATAAGCTCTTTATGAAATGACAATGATTATACTCCCTCTCTCCCATCCTCTTGTCTGCTTCATCTCTGGGGTCATATGTTGTCCTCTTCATTGTGTTTTACTTACTTTATCCACCCTTTTTTCTCCTGGGGAGCCCAAAAAAGGCTGTTTTCTGTGGGAAAGGTGTTAACTCTGAACAAAACATAAATGTGATCCTTTGCTGTGGAAGGGAATATTTTTCTTTCTGCAGTCAAAAGTTCATTTATGTACCTGTTAAGCACCTACAGAAGTGGAAGAGGACAACAGGAGCAATGGAGCTCAGTTTTGTGACCATGCTCCTCATCGAGGCACACCTGCCAACAGCGTACTTCTAAAGCACGGACTGCATTTTGTGAGATCTTCTTTTTAGATCATGAGTAATTTCTCTTAATTTGTAATTTCATGGATGTTTACTCTGAAGGCTAGATGTTCCAAAAATGTAAAGGTCCAAGAAAACACTGGAGATCAAATTGAGACAAGTGAGTAGGACTCAAGTCTAAGTTCAACTTGATGTCCTGCAGCAGAACCAAGAGAAGTAATGGAGGAAAAATGCAAAATGCAGAGAAACTTTCTCATGCCATGAACAAAGGAGTAAAACCAGAACAACTCCTCCTTTCACTTTTTCTGTTAAGGAGCTCTGTTGGGTGGCATTAACTAGCACAAGTAGCTGACATTTTAAAGTATATATGGAGTTTTAACCTCTGAGGCTTTTTAGATACTTCAATGAAAGACGGGCTGGAAGGGATTGAGGATAAGTCAAGTAGGAGCACAAAACTGGTTATGACACAACTCGTTACACACTTATTATTGACTGCTCTGTCATGTTAAATCTGTTACACAGCAGAAACAACAAATGTTCTGTCATACTGCATATTTCTAACTGAACAAAAACCTTGCCAGTAAACTAATACTGGCTGCTGTGATTCTGGGATCGTCTGAAGAACAGCAGGAGAATTTGTGAATTTGAAGCTGCTCTTCATGACATCCACTTGATCTTCGATGTGAAGAAAATCTGGTCATTAGTCTGGACTCCATGACCTCTGTGTAGGTTTGGAATTTGCAAAACAGTTCATCCATCCACAAACTGTGTAGTTCTCTTTCTACAGCAAACCTCTCCCTTCCTAAAGGAGTGGGAGTCCATAAAAATATGCGTAAAAATATCAGTAATTCCTATAGGTACTTTATGGTGTAAGCACCGTTTGCTTTCTGGCCCTGGGAATACAGTTGATTGAATGAACCTTTAAATCTCTTACCTAAATGTGCTGCAGTCCCTTGGAGATAGTCCATGAATTTTAGTAGGTGTTGGATTAGGTCCTAAGGGACTAATTTCCAAAGCAGTAAAAGATACAATGCTGATTTGTGTGGGAAACAGGCTGCCCAGGTGGATGGGTGCTATTTTGTTGTACTACCAGAAGTCTGTATACATTGATCTATGGTCACAAGATGGTTGTAGGAGGCAAGAAGAGGGGACTACAACCCCCCTTGCCTTGGCAACTGTAATCACAGATAAGGCTTTCCAACCTGATCTTCATGATATCTTGGGCCAAACCCTGTAATCCTTGCCTAATTAGCATTCAGCCAGAGCTATCACTGAAATGAGAGGAACCTCGAGATAAAAAAATGCAAAGTCAGGGTGGAAAGCCAATTGCCTTTTAACTACATTTTCTTATTGAAATCAAGTCGGCACTTCGCTTATGTGACAGATGGCATGTGGGACTCGTGTCAGCACACAGCAGGAAAGACAGCTGGAAGTTTGCACGGCGTATTCCTGTCTTCCTCGGTCCTTCATGCATGTGGGACAGATGTGTTTGCAATACAACCGTGACTGAGTTCTATACCAAATGCAGGCAATGTGGTCCTTGGTACAGGGTGCAGGTTTTGACCTGTCAGTCCCCTTTCAGCTAGTTAAAGGTTTTGTGAATGCATCACTTGTGTGAACTGGGCAGATGGCAAATTTTACTATTTCAATTCGTCTTATATTTCATTATCCCCTTAACTTTTTAATTTGACTGCTCTAATAAAATAATCAAATTTTATGACGGTTGTTTTTCTGCTGGGTAGGCAAACATCACAGATATCAAAATGTAATACAAAGGCAAATACTCAGGATCATCAAGACACCCTGTATCCATAGTGATTCATTTATAATGCATTGAAGTTATAGTGTTTTAGGCTAGTTTAGCTGTTCAAACACATTAAGAGGAGTGCTTCAGATAACTCCATCTTGGGAACAGAGAGATATTTCAGAAAGTGATGTGTTCAGGGAGCTTAAAAAAGCAAAATTTGTTGTCATGAATGTTTTTAATAGGTGATCTGAGATTTAGGCATCCTGGAGGCAAAGCTAATTTAGTCTTCCAAACATTTTGTCATGTTTACTGTTTAAACTTCTTGAAAAAGTATGAAGAATAATGGGGGCGGGGGGGCACATTTCTTGCTAAAGCCAGTGTTTCTCTTTTTCCAACATGCAAGCTAAATACCTAGTGGAAACAAGGAACAAATCTTTGCCTTTAGGTTCTCTGAAAAAGAAAAAAAACATTTTGCAGTAATTTTTGCTCCCTTCTTTTTGTGGCAATGTTTATTAACAGGCTAGGAACCCTGACGAACCCAGGCAAAGCTTAATAATATCTGACAAGCTCTTCACGGTAAAACTGGTTAATGTCACCTTTCCTTAGCTCAGATGTTTCACTTGCCCCTTAGCCCATTATGCCAAAGAGGTAACAATAAATGCTTGGGAAAGAAAAATTAACTTTATTTCTGTGTTCAAATGGAAGAAAGCAACACAATAAGCAAAACGAGTCCCTTCTCTATATACTGTATAAAGCAGAAAGTCTTTTCCCAGCAAAACTCCATACTGGATAGACAACCTAATCCCACAGCATTTACTCCAGGAAAACTGCCCACAGGGCTGGAGATCCCTAATGCACAGGAAAGCTCACGTACTTGATTACGTATACATAAATGATACATAAATGAACCTTTGCATGTTCAATGAATCCCACTGTTTCTGCCACCTAGGATTCCTTGCCAGACGTGTAAGGAAATTGCAATTAAAGACAGCCAAAAAGGTCCCAAATTACTAGTCTTAAGTGTGTTGGCTTGTTGTGGTTTAACCCCAGCCAGCGACTCAGCACCACGCAGCCGCTCACTCACTTCCCCTCCCACCCAGTGGGATGGGGGAGAGAATCGGAAAAAAAAAGGTAAAACTCATAGATTGAGATAAGAACAGTTTAACAAAACAGAAAGAAAAAAACCTAACAATGACACTAATAACAGCAATAAAGTGACAATAATAAATGAAAGGATTGGAATACACAAAACAAGTGATGCATAATGCAATTGTTCACACTTGCTGACCGATACCCAGTTAGCTCCCGAGCTGCGCTCCTCCCCCAGCCAGCTCCCCCAGTTTATATACTGGGCATGACGTCCCATGGTATGGAATACCCCTTTGGCCACTTTGGGTCAGCTGTCCTG
>JAVKLA010000027.1:45958139-45969328 GCA_034782735.1 Sagittarius serpentarius
TCCCACCTTTCCTGTGCCCCTCCAGCCTTCTTGCTGGCTGGGCAGGAGAAGCTGAAAAGTCCTTCACTTAGTCTAAACACAACTTAGCAACAACCGAAAACATCAGGGTGTTATCAACAATCTTCCCATACTCAACCCAAAACACAGCACTGTACCAGCTACTAGGAAGACAATTAAGTCTGTCCCAGTTGAAACCAGGACATGTCTTCAAAGATGGGAGGGGGGAAGACAGCAAAGAGAAAAATGGTGAATGAACAATAGACACTATGAACTTTAGCTTCTAATTTTTCTGCCTGTGCTTGTGGGGAGAGCTTTCAAAGGAAAATGCCCTACTAAAAATTAGTCCGTATTTTATGCCATGATGTATTGTAAACGATTGAAATAATTGTAAGATACCAAAATTATTGTAGTAAAGAGCATATTAGGCATCCTATGTTTACCATGGATAATTTCAATTTTAATAAATGTCAAAAGTAAGTAATTACTATGATAATTAAGTAATTGTTGTAATATTAAAGTCAGGTGCATTCAAAAGAAGCCATCCTAAGACTACCACAGATTTAAAACCTGTATTAAATATTATTTTTTTCTTTGATTGCCAGAATTACATTATTTCCCTTTGCAGGAAAACATCATCTAAGTAAACAGGCTGTGGTTTTCAAACAGAGGCACCATTATCTTCAATCAAAATAGAATTTAATCTAATTACAGGAAAAACATAAATAAAATTCCTGTCCAATCTTACACTGCCTTTCCAGAAATACAGTACAAATACCGTTTTCTAACTATGAAGTTTATTTCCTCCAGATTTTGATGTGTGGTTATTTTCTCACGTATCTTATACCTGCAGTTGGGCTGAGCAGAGATCTGAGGCTGTGATGATCAGATAAAATTCATGAGGAAGCAAAGGGTTTGTTCCATTTAGAGGCTTTTATAACCCCTTTTCTGTATCATTGTGGGAAGAGAGAAACTTAACTTTTGGGGCTTTGCCACATTTGTGACCTGTTAATTGGTAGAACTCTTTCCCAGCTCATCTTATTAACTGCTTTATGTGAATTAATAACACATACACATTAGAGCTGAAATCTAGCTTTTGCCCTTGTGGCAGGAATTTCTTAGAATATCTTTTTTTTTACCTAACCCACTTCTCTGAGGTATCCCTTCAGTTTTCTCAGGGGCTTATCAAAGGTGAAACTGTTTCAAATAGGTCAAATACCTTTATTCTCTATGTAACTATTTTTAAACGTACTTCTTTACAATTTTATGTAAGCAGCCCTTGAAGATATTACTTTCTGTCAGAGGCTTTCTTTTCTGAAATAGTGTCTGTAACCAAGAAAAGTTACCAAATTATTGCCCATGTTTACTCCTAAAGCAGTTACATGAGTAACCCTTTGCAGCATTTTATGACTGTGCCATAGGTACATAAAGTTATTAAATGTTCAGTTAAATAACATGAAATGAAGATATATAGCACTTTCAAGGGCACAGCTTGGAAAAGTACATTCTAATTCTTAAAGATCACTAATTTTCCCATCTCTGTGAGGACACATAACATGATGGAATTAATCAATCTCAAAGAATCCTTCCTCATGACTTCCCATGACATATATAAAACTATAAAGGTTTAAACTCTTAAAAAAACCCAATTATTTTTAACAAGACTTTTAGGTGTTTACACTGCTCCAATAAATTAGCCTGCACTGGGATCTCAGCTTCCACTTGGCTGCTTCTAGCACCCAACCTCATTTGTCCTGAACCAGCTGCACATTGCAGTGTAGACTGCACCCCAGATAATAAGAAGAGATGAGGGAAAAGGAGCAGTTTTATGACTTGTTTTTATGGCTAGCAATAATATTCATTATGTAGAAGTCCCTCTGAAGCATCCTGAGTAAAGTGTCCATAAATATTTTAATTTTCTTAGGTAGCAGTTTTCCAAAACAATTTTTTCCCCCAAAGGTAAGATCATATCTATGATATCTTCTGTCTGTGCATGAAATTTGCCTTGTTCCTTGACAAAGCCAAGCAACAACAACTTCAGGTTTGCTTGCCTCCTGACCAAATATGTCAGGATTTATGATCTGATATTTGCAGTCCATTTGCAACCTTGAAAATAACTGTTTCTGTTAAAGACTTTGTATAAACCACAAAACAAAAAATAGTTATGTGTATTTTTCAAAATATGTAATGAAAAAATAGTAAAGAAATTTAGCGCACAGTTGGATTCTATAAAAATCGCTTTTTGGAGTCTTTCCTCAACATACTTTGCTATCATAAATACTATTTTATGACCAAAGAAACATTACCGTTCTAGTCATTTAGATTGTTCCTATAAGACAGTTTGCTGAAAATTTCTAGAATATCTCAACAGTTAATGAAACAAGCAACAAAACCTTATAAGCATGCAAGTTACTCACTTTTCAAACATATATAGATATAATTTTTTTTTTATACTGCATAAAGCTTCCTGTAAGACTGCAATGACCTAACAAGTAAGACTAAGTTATAATAGGATAGTCAGTTGTTTTTGTGATGTAACTGAGTTTAGTCCCTGGGAGATGAATCAACCCAAAGAAGAAACCTTTTCATTGACATTGTTTCACTGCAGAAGTGAAGCAGCAGAAGGCTCAAGGGCTTTTGTATCTTTATTATATTCTCAATGACACAAGCAGCAAGACAGTGAAAATTTCATGCAGGCCATGGGATACAGAGGGTAACTGGGGAGGAGAACAAGGAGTCACCAAAATGTCTCCCCACAAATGTCCATGTCATCAAAGCTCCTGCCCACAACCATTGTGGGCAAGCTCTGTGGAAGAGTTAGTTGACTGAATGGATTTGGAGACTGTGTTCTCACCTCTTTCCAGGTTCATTGTTGAGGTATTCTAAAGAGTCATATTGTCCAAAATGTTGCCTGCCTGTGAGTAGAGAAGAGCATCTTTTCCAGGGCTGTCAGGCCAGTGCTTTCCATGAACATGGTATATGATTGCTTTACAATAACAAAGAATTGAATACTTTCGTATTCCTTATAACACATATTTAAACACAAATCAACTGGTTGGCTCTGCCTTTCTTTCCAGCCTTAACTCTCCTGAAGATGTAAGTCACATGCAGGTTTGGGAGTAAGTACTGTCATGAAGGCAGAGTGGAGATGGTTACCAAATTGCAGCAGTCATTCTCAGGATGTAGTCATGGACTTGACTTAAACTGATTGAGCTGGATGAGCTGTTTGCCAGTCACAGAGCAAATGATTAAGCAGAGACATGTTGATTTATTCTACCAGCCTACTGTATGCATTTCCTTCATGCTATATGGAGTGATACACACCATAAAGAAAAAGGGTAAAACAGAATATTGTGATCTCGTAATTGCCTGATACATCCAGTAAACAGAAGCTGTAACACAGAGACATCTTACTCAGCTTAGTTTTAGGGAGGAATGAATGCAACACACCCAAATAAGAGGCATCCACGCTGATTTGAAGGGGCATAACCCAGTCTGACCAGGGGAAAAAAAAATATTTTGGAGTTGTCTGGTGATGTGAAACCAAACAATTTGCCAAGATCTGCTGCTTTTCAGTGATAAACTAAAAACTAAGGGCAAGTCCACCCGTTCCTATTTCCATGAGGTGAAGGTTCAAGCCCATAGCTGGAACTGAAGGCAGGATTTTTATTGTTATTGCAGATAATAAATTATTTGGTCATTTTTGTGAAGGCTCAGTTTGCAGCTGGTGAACACTCCTAAGCATCGCTGCAGAACTTCTAACTTGCTCGCAGGCTTACTTTGCAAAGGGGACTGTTACATCAGTGGTGAAGGACTGGGACGTGGTACAACAAGAATTCAGAAGGTATAGCTGAATTTATGACTTCATGGTCTGATTTTTTTAAAGGACACAGCCATCTCTCTTGGTACCAGGCCAGGCTTATCCCTGTATTACTCCATTGACTTAAACCCACACACACATTTGATTCACAGTTTTTAATGAGGCTGGCTTTTTTTCTGAAATATTTATTGCTGCAGTCATCATCTGAGGCCCAGGAGGAATGTGCCCGGTGTTGGGAACAGTACAGAACATGTTGGGCTCAGCCAGGATGACTCTGTGTTGGCTGCTCACTGAGTGGTCTCATGTCTCCTTGTTGTTGCGTTCAGCTTCGTCCCTTGGGAGCTGTGGCTTAAGTGGGAATTTTTAGAGACATTACCATTGCTATGAATGATCACAGCTGTCATTGACAAAGTGGGAGGGGAAACAAACCTAGTGTCAAAGCAGGATGATCTCATGCTTTGGTCTTTTAGCTGGTAGCCTGTGGATACTGAGAAAAGTAAAAGATGAAGGGCATGGGTTGGGTTAAGTCAGAGCAATGTAAGATTAGTTTGGCATCCTCCCAGATGCCAGCTGGATGCTTCAGACTGTTTTCATCAGATTTTGTATCAGGAAAATTTATACAGTTCTGACTGAATGGGATTCAAAGCATTTTCATGTTTCTCTGCAGTTATGGGTCCAGTTTGCTTGCTGGGACTATGTCGGAATAACCCAGCTACAACAGCCTGCAGCAGCTGCTGGTGCTGGTGGTGACGATGACTCCTTTAATGCCTTCCATGTTCACCTTTTAGAAACTGAAGGACTGAAGTGCTCTGGTGTAACTACTCTGAGGATATTCCCTGGGATTAGTGAACTGTGGTTTAATTACTCAGATTAAGCAATCTGAACATTGCTCCTAGTCATAAGCTCCTGAAAACAATATGATAACTCACAACCTACAGGGAGCCAAAACTAGTCTAACTGCCCACCTTATAAATTTTTAAGAAAATTGTTCCAGTTGATTTATTTGTGAACACTAAAAGCTCTTCTCTGTTATGGAGAGACATAGGCAGAAGAAATGTGGTTCACATCCTACACTTGCCCTCGTGCAAATCAAGTCTACACCATCATAAGTTAAGCCTACAGGTATAAATGAAGGTGAAATCAAGTTAGGGGACCAGATTATTCTCAACTGAATCAAAATTCACCTGGAACAAGTTTGAACAGTGAGCCTATGTTAATAAATGTGCTGCATTCTAAAGGAGGCTGCCAATACTATTTTCCCTAGAAAATTCTTTGAAAATTTTATTCAGGAAAAATTAATAAAATATTGATATCATACTCTTCCCTCTTTCTTTTCTTATTTGTCCCATAGAAAAAAAAAAGTATATGTAAAATTGCAAAAGTACATATACAGAGACCTTTCATCAGGAAACATTGCCACATTGATTTATGTGCTCAAAAGAAAACTGTAACTGGGGACTTAAACACTTTTGAAAACTCCAAACTTTCTTACATAGATTTTATAAAAAGTCCAAATCAAATAAGAGTAATGGAGAAGTTGTATTTGGCCAAATATTCTTTTCTGACAAGGTATGTTTTCTTAGGAAAATGGTGAATCATTATTAATGTTTTGTAAGACATTGACCTCACTGGTGATGTCACACATACAGTCACCTTTCTCCTCATTCAGTAAGGAAGCCATCATTTCTTTTATTACTATGATTAATGGTGATATGTTGTTATTTTTCAAAACCCAATTTCTAAAACTTTCTAGTTCTCATGTTCAGAGTTCAGCATAAAAACATGAATAACAAGAGCTACAGAACTAAAAGGCAACTGTTAAGGAGCGGCGGGGGGGAAGACAGAAAAGACGTGTTGAACAACAGTAGCATACATATACCATAGCCAGATATATGATACGGACAAAATGAATTTCAGATATCTTCCAGGCAGATTCACAAGTGAAGAGAGAGCGAGAACACGCATGGGCATGCACGGCCTGGGTCCCTTTCCCAGGTGGAGTTACAGGTTTGTCCTCACCTTGGACACTACCTGTGGGGCTCAATTCTCCCCTAACGTGTGGAGGATAGCCTCCCCCTGGCTGATATAACTGCCTTCACCCATGATTCGCATTTTTGAGAAGTCACATTGTGAAGGACAGAGGGACTGCAGAGTCCTTTTGCTCATTGTACAGTCAAGCAAACTTTCATAAGGGACAGTAAGACAATAACGATGATGGACGTTGATGATAATGAAGACAATGCTTACAAATAAGCACATCTCCCTTGAATTTATTACGCCCTTAGGCACCTAAAGCCTAGGAACTCTTTTCTATCATGAAGGGTTGAGAAACTCATGTCTGGCTAACCAAGAAACCTGCTGATTAATTCACCATCTTTGCTGTGCAAGAAGCCCGGAAGAAATCGGTGAGTAGTGCAGAAGCTGAAAAGCCAACAACTGATTTCGGAAAAGCACAATCTGACTAAATTACACCACCTAAGACTCTAAACTTCTGTTAACTTCCAAAGCAGTGTATTAAAGTTTTCCAATCCTTTCTCAATTCCAGTTATTCCTTTTAATTCAGTTCATCATATGGAAAACGGTGAAGAGATGGACATTTTTATATACTGAACATCTTCTGATTTCAATTAGGGCATCATCTACCTGTGTTCCTTTTTCAGAGCATCCCAGTTCATCATAGTTTCTGAAAATTACTTCGAAGAGAACAGAAAAATTATCTCAGATCCAAGTTTAGGAGTACAGTTTTTAGCTGCAGGAGTACAGCTTTATTTACCAGACTGAATATGGAGGCAGGGTCTTGTGCAAGGAACATTTCACAGCATGGCACCCCTGCCCAAACTTCAGAGCAAGAGTATAAAATTTGTACTCAATTCTGTCTCTCATTTTTATTCAGATGATGAATAGGAAGTCAACACTATATGCTGTGCTGCAGGGTATCTTCCTCATAAGAATATTTGTATCCAGAAGTGCAGATAAACCAAACCGCAATTAACCAGATCTGGTTATAATCCCTCCCGATGGGCACTCAACCTATTTAAAAAGAGGTAGCAATGTAACTTGTTAATTTAGCTAAAAAAGAGCAATAAAGCTGTCTGCTTAAGAAGACAAAGCACAGCTAAGGATCTCTGCGTGCTGTATTCCTGAAATCTTCTGGAGTCCCATAAGCCTCTACTGCATCAGCCCCACTCATTTCGTATTCCAGGGCTGATCTTTAGACTCAGATACTCCATATACCTATACAGTTCACAACTGACATCCAGTTTTCATTGAAATGGTTTTACTTATTTTTTATATTTCATTAACTTTTGTGCAAGTGGATGGAAAAGATTTCAAAATAACAAATATTTCAAACAAGTACTGTCTGCTTCTGAGCCTGAACTAACTTCTATGTATGTAGCACTCTCTATTCTCTAAGAAAAGATCTGTTTGTATGGTTTATATTTTCTTTATGGAGCACAGTGATCAAAATAGACCTGTATATTTCAGTATGCCTTTAGGATGCACAGTAGGCTTTACAAGAGGTGTGAAACAGGATAGAAATAGGATTCTTCTTGTTACATGGGGTTTTTTATTCCCAGCATCTCTAAAGTCCCATTTTGACCCTTGATAAAGACCTTGCTTACTCCATCACTTAAGACTATCGCTTCTGTTAGTGTAACAGTAGTAATATAACTCATGAACTCACAACACTTTCAAGTATAGGAAGAATTGTCCCCCAGTCCAAGCACAAAGCCAGTAGAAAGCAACTGTGCTGTTAGTCTGTTATTTGATTGCTTCCTAGAAAGTCTTTCCAAATCTGAGTTGCTTCAGAAATAGTTTAAAGCAGCATTATGTGTGTCAGTACTTCTTAGAAAGTTGTGCAGTTTATGGCTGAAATATAAGATGTTGATGGATCTAGAAAAAGCCCAAATCCTCAGTTACACAACGCTATTCAACATGATGAATGAAGAATCTGGTCAAGTAAATTACCTCCTCATGACAAGTGTTCTCTAATTTTATTGTGAATTCCACCAGTGTTCCATATACCTATTTAAAATCTTTAAACTTTTTCTTCTTAATAGAAAAAGGGTTTACCAAATTTCCACTTAAAAATCAAACACCTGATAAAGTATTGCATTTCAAGTGCCTGATTGTTGTCTCAAATCGGATTTTTGCTGTGAATAATAAAGACCCAAGGAGATTTAAACTCTAACATTATCCCTGCCAATTTGAAGTTTATTTGCCTGCAGGTCTATGACAGATACAGTTATATCTCACTGGATCCTGAGGGTTTATGAGTGATTTCTGAATTTAAAAAAAGGCAAGCCACTATTTTAGGCACCAGTTGGGTTTTCCTTAGACTGCTTTTTATAGGGCAAAAATTATGGGGTTTTGCTATTTCAAGAGTATACTCTTAAAAACAACTATCAGTGTAACTTGAGTAGCTTTGCATTTTAGAGTTATACTGCAGTAACTGGTTTTGGATCCTTCTCTGCTGTAGTTTTGGGTACTGAAGTTATTTATGAGATGATGCTAACACTATGGAGAGTTAGAAAAGTTCCCATTCTGACCCTGATCCAACATAAATCAAGAGTAACTCCTGCTAAAGCTCATTATGAGACTGGTGAAACAGAGAGCAGATTCCAGTCCAGTATGACTCCTCTTAAACAATGCATTGTGTTGAAGTGCAAAAGCACTTTTAATGGCTTTGGATAACCATTAATCTGAGCAGTGTGATTCATGGCTCTATCAAATGTGGTGTCATGCTATCCTTCCCCAAATTTATTTCTATTTTGTTATTTTTTTTTATAAAGACCAATGTAGCGTTTTAATGGGAAATGGCTCACGAGTAAGAAAGAAAATATGTTCTCTGTGAGGATAGTTAGGTGAAAGTTTGGGAAAAATTCTTGTCTGAGTCAGCTTGTTCAGCCCACACCAGACACAAATGAGCATGAGAGCTGTCCTTGGGTGAAAATGAATTTACTTTAGAGCTCACGTGGTCTGGAGTCTACATGAAGTTGCACCTGCCTGTCTGTGGGATATTGTGTCAGCACTGAGCAAGAAAATGGTTTATAGTCCAGACCTGCCATCTTTTAAATTTCTCTGAAGGAAGGAGAGGTTTTCAGGAACTTTCAAAAGACAAGGTATTTGGCTTACACCAGGTGGGACTGCACTGAAGTCTTGTCTGCCTGATTCAGTGTAGGAAAAGGAATTTCTCCTAATAGGAATATTCTATAACAATGTTGTAAGTATAAGAATCATTTCTATTCTCTGATCAATTTCTAATACAACCACAAGTCTTGTCCTGAACTAGAGAAACATTTTTTCAAAAAACCCTCTATTGAAACCAGTGCAATTCCAAAAAGGTGTGGTTTTGATATAAAGGCATTTTGTCTGAAAGTTGCTGAGCGGCTGCAGTTTGGGATACAAAATCAGAACCAACACTTTCCACAGGAGATGAGAGATTAATATCTTCATTGATCTAGGTGATGGGACAAACAACACCCTCAGCAAGTTTGCAGATGACACAACCTGGGAGGAGTGGCTGCTATGCCAGAGGGTTGTGCTGCCACCCAGAGGGACCTCGACAGGCTAGAAAAATGACCCAATAGAGACTTCATGAAGTTCAACAAGGAGAAGTGCAAAGTCCTTCACCTGAGGAAGAACAACTCCATGAACCAATATATGCTGGGGGCCACCAAGCTGGAAAGCAGCTTGGCAGAAAAAGCGCTGGGGGTCCTGGTGGACACCAAGTTGAACATGAACCGGCAATGTGCCCTTGCTGCAAAGAAGGCTAATTGTATCCTTGGCTTCATTAGATGATGTTTTGCCCGCAGGTCGAGGGAGGTGATCCTTCCCCTCTACTCAGTGCTGGTGAGGCCACATGTGGAGTACTGTGTCCAGTTCTCGGCTCCCCAGTACAAGAGAGACTTGGACATACTGAAGAGAGCCCAGCAAAGGGCCACGAAGATGATAAAAGGACTGGAGCATGTCTCCTATGAGGAAAGGCTGAGAGACCTGAGACTGTTCAACCTGGAGAAGAAAAGGCTCAGGGGGGACCTTATAAATGTATATAAATATCTGAAGAGAGGGTGTAAAGAAGAAGGGGCCAAGCCCTTCTCAGTGGTGCCCAGAGACAGGAGAAGAGGTTACGGACACAAACTGAAACACAGAGATTCCTTCTGAACGTCAGGAAACACTTTTTACTGTGAGTGAGACTAAGCGCTGGCCCAGGTTGCCCAGGGAGGTTGCGGAGTCTCCACCTTTGGAGATGTTCATAAGCTGTCTGAATGTGGTCCTGGGCAACTCACTCTAGGTGGCCTTGCTTGAGCAGGGTGGCTGGACAAGGTGACCTCTAGAGGTCCTTTCCAACTTAAGCCATTCTGCTATTTTGTGAGATCTGAATGACTGATTGGTGAAGGACATTTAGATCAAATCAAAGCTGACAACCTGTCCTGAACCAGGTGACACACGACGGGAGTTTTGGTGTCAGAGGTGTCCAGCACTGTGTCATCCTGACTACTGCACAAAGGATTGCCTTTCTCACTGCTCTCGCTGCTGTACAGGCATGTACACGTTTTTCTCTACAGCATGCAGAAAGAAAAAAGAGAAGACTGCATGCATGGATATGAGCTGCTGTTCTTAGAAAGCTGTAGTTCTGCTTGCTGGGAAAACAGGTCCTTTAGCCGGGTACTTGGGCAAAGCAAACCAAATGGAGATGATCTCAGATACCCCTAGTCCTGGAAAGGTGGATGTAATTTATTATTCACAGATGTACAAACTAGTTTCCTTATTTCTGGGCTTTTGTGTCCACACTTCCCTCGACAGCCTATCCACAGAGGCTCAGCCAAATACCAATTTAATGTACTCCATGACCAGCATTGGACTTAATCTATACACTGCCCTGTTTTCCCAGGCTCCAACTGTGCTTCCTCAGTTGCCCAGAAGGGCAACTATTCATTTTCTGTTGTATCATCTCCTGCAGGGACAGGTTTTGATTCATCTGACAGTCCAAGTACAAATCAGATGAACAGTCTGTTTTGACCAATGGTCTGTTTCCATCTGTGGGCAGTGCAAGAAGTTTTCATCAGATCTGCTAATTCCTCCAGATTCCTTTACCAGGGTAATTCTACATGGTCCTGGACAACAGATGAATATGGCATGCAGTCAGAAGTAGTTACTGTTTACAGGATGATAGCTTTTCACTCAGCAGAAGATACACAGTCAACTAAATTTACAGAAACTGAAGTTAGACAAACTCCTCATTCATGTAAAAACATGCTGTTTCATCAGTTTTAAATTTCACGTTATAGGACTGTCGTGGTTTAACCCCAGCCAGCAACTCAGCACCACGCAGCCGCTCACTCGCTCCCCCCCCTACCCAGTGGGATGG